>JAKOGI010004258.1:0-30254 GCA_029747015.1 Carnegiea gigantea
CCTCTTTTATCAACCCCATGATCATTCTGCTCTTCAAGAGATGCCCTATAATTTTTGTCCACAAAGAACCCCATTTCATAAATATGCCCTCTTGTATGAGAAGAAAAAAGAACTCCCATGTTTGAGGACAAACTCAAAACCACCCGGGGAGTATGATGCATATTCCCATATGCATCATTTTTATTTAAGGTCAACTTCCAAGAAGAAAAGTGCCAAACAAGAGCGTGCATGGGAACTCTCATATTTTCTCTTATTATGTGAGTTCAAGGACTTTAGGCACCATGAAGTAGTTAAGCAAGTGGCAAAAATCTGGATAAAACTCATATTCCTTCCGGAAGAATTGGTGCCCGATTCATCCCTGCGGAAGGTAATTTTTTTTGTGCTCATTTTTTGGACTAGCTCAAGTGGACCCACAAATTGAGGGGCCACATGGTTTTGAAGCTTAAGATGTCATCTTTAAAATAAGCCCAATTTTATTTAATTTGGACGTCATTTGATTGGGCAAAGTAGCACTCAAAGGAAAGTTGTCCTGCTCCAGTCCAGTTCTGATATAGGTGTAATGTTCGGACCATAACTTTTGATCTACTTATCCAAATTGAGCAAATGAGCCCATTCGGGAAAATAGATTTCCAGGGCTTTCTAACAAGCCCAGAAATTACTTTGATTGGAGTGTGTGCTGAGAGTTATATGCTCCGTTGAAGTGGAGGCCTGCTGGCAAGGATTAAATGCTGGGGCAAATGAAGAGACTTTTTTGGTTACTGCCATCATATGATGACATCCTGCAAGACTTGTAGTGGTTCTAGATGGATGTCTTCAGCTGATTGGAAGCCTAGAATATTCTTTGTAACTCCCCCACCCCTTTATGTTGAGTCTTTTCCATTTTCCAAGCCTTTTCAATTTTCTAGTTTTAATTGCTAGGAGTTTTTAAGTCTTTTGGTTGTCTTTGTTTGGCCTATAAATAGGTGGGTTATGTAGTTGCATTTCATTATTCAGAGTTGTAAGCTTTTCCAAGAGTAGTACAAACACCTTGAGAGTGATTCTCATTTGTGTCAAAAAAAAAAAATCCCTAGTTCTATATCTTGAATTTTGGCAAGTTCAAGTGGTGTTCTAGGTTCTCTTCCTTTTTCCAATTGGAGTGATTCCTTGGTAAAGACAAGAGAATTTGCCCAAGATCAAGTCCTTGAGTGGCTCCGTGAAGGATTATCTCAAGTGCAAGGTCTTGTTTATCCCTTTGTCCTCTTTTGTTATTATTCTTCGATCCATCTCAATCTATCTTCCATATTCATTTTTCTTTGGTTTGATTCTTGTTTGGAATTTGTTTGAGTTTGATTTGGTTCACTTACCACCCACATATACATCAATTGGTATCAGAGCCTAGGTTGCCTACTTGACCAAATTTCCAAACCCAAACACATCCACAAATCAGCCTCACACACATCTGGTCCTACCATGAGTTCTAGCATGAGCGTTAAAAGGTGTTCTAAGTGTCAAGGCTTTGGTCATGCACTCTCGAACTGCCCCAACAAGGGATTCATCACCTTGACCGAATGGGAAGAAGCCATGAAGGAAGAAAAAGAAGTTAGCTATCCATTTGTCTTAAATAGAGAAGGTCATTATCAAGAAAATAGTGACGTTAACTTTGATCTACCTCCCATCTTTGATGCCTATGATGAAGTAGATAATGAGGTAAATTGGAGCCTACCTCCAAATTTTATGAGCATGAACCTTAGCCCGTTCAACTTCCAAACACCCAAAATGATAAAAGTCTTGACAAAAGAACCTCTTACTCCTCACCCTCTCTTCCCCCAACGAGTCTAGACCCTAGTTTTCTAACCCTCCCCTTACCCTCTTTTATCACCCAGATCATACTGCTCTTCAAGAGATGCTCTATATATTTTTGTCCACAAAGACCCCATTTCATAAATTGCCCTCTTTGTATGAGAAGAAAAAAGAACGCCCGAGTTTGAGGACAAACTCAAAACCACCCGGGGAGTATGATGCATATTCCCATATGCATCATTTTTATTCAAGGTCAACTTCCAAGAAGAAAAGTGCCAAACAAGAGCGTGCATGGGAACTCTCATATTTTCTCTTATTATGTGAGTTCAAGGACTTTAGACACCATGAAGTAGTTAAGCAAGTGGCAAAAATCTGGATAAAACTCATATTCCTTCCGGAAGAAATTGGTGCCCGATTCATCCTCTGCGGAAGGTAATGTTTTTTTGTGCTCATTTTTGGACTAGCTCAGTGGACCCACAAAATTGAGGGCCACATGGTTTTGAAGCTTAGATGTCATCTTTTAAAATCAGCCCAATTTTTATTTAATTTGGACGTCATTGATTGGGCAAGTAGCACTCAAAGGGAAGTTGTCCTGCTCCGTCCAGTCTGATATAGGTGTATAATTCGGACCATACTTTTGTTCTACTTATCCAAATTGAGCAAATGAGCCCATTCTGGAAAATAGATTTCCAGGGATTTTGCACAGCCCAGAATTACTTGATTGGACGTGTGTGCTGAGGTTAGCCTCCGTTGAAGTGGAGGCTGCTGCAATGATTAAATCTGGCCAAATGAAAGAACTTTGGTTACAATGCATCATATGGATGCCATCATGCACGACTTGGAGTGTTTCTATATGGATGTCTTCAGCTGATTGGAAAGCCTAGAATAATTCTTTGTCAACCTCCCCCACCCTTTATGTTGGGTCCCCCTTTTTTCATTTGGAACAAAGCCTTTTTAATTTTCTAGTTTTGATTGCTAGGATTTTAAGTCTTTTGGTATCTTGTTTTTAAGCCCTATAAATAGTGGTTATGTAGTTTGCATTTGAATTCAGAGTTTAAGCTTTCCCCAAAGTGAAATGACATTAACCTTTGAATGTGATTCTCAAAAGTATTCCAAATCCCTGAGTTCTCTATCTTGAATTTTGGCAAGTTCAAGTGATGTTTCTAGGTTCTCTTCCTTTTCCAATTGGAGTGTTCCTTTCTTTGTGAAAAAAGAGCAATTTACGCCAAGATCAAGTCCTTTGAGTGGCTCGCTGTGAGGATTCTCTAGTGCAAGGTCTGTTTATCCTATATATCCTCTTTTTGTTATTGTCTTTCGATGCCCTCTCAATCTTCTTCCATATTACTCTTCTTTGGTTTTTGATCTTTGTTTGGAAATTTGTTTGACGTTTGATTTGGTTCACTTACCACCCACATATACATCAATTGGTATCAGAGCCTAGGTTGCCTACTTGACCAATTTCCAACCAAAACACATCCACAAATCAGCCTCACAGAAAAACATCTGGTCCTACCTGAGTTCTAGCATGAGCGTTAAAGGTTGTTCTAAGTGTCAAGGCTTTGGTCTGCACTCTCGCAACTGCCCCGAAACAAGGGATTCATCACCTTGACCGAATGGGAAGAAGCCATGACGGAAGAAAAAGAAGTTAGCTATCCATTTGTCTTAAATGGAGAAGGTCATTATCAAGAAAATAGTGACGTTAACTTTGATCTACCTCCCATCTTTGACACCTATAATCAAGTAGATAATGAGGTAAATTGGAGCCTACCTCCAAGATTTGATGAGCTTGAACCTAGCCCCATTCAACCTTCCCAAACCCCAAAATGTAAAAAGTCTTACAAAAGAACCTCTTACTCACCTCTCTTCCCCCAACTGAGTCTAACCCTAGTTTCTACCCTCCCCTTAACCCTCTTTTATCAACCCCATGATCATACTGCTCTTCAAGAGATGCTCTATATTTTTGTCCACAAAGAACCCCATTTCATAAATATGCCCTCTTGTATGAGAAGAAAAAAGAACTCCCGAGTTTGAGGACAAACTCAAAACCACCCGGGGAGTATGATGCATATTCCCATATGCATCATTTTTATTTAAGGTCAACTTCCAAGAAGAAAAGTGCCAAACAAGAGCGTGCATGGGAACTCTCATATTTTCTCTTATTATGTGAGTTCAAGGACTTTAGACACCATGAAGTAGTAAGCAAGTGGCAAAAATCTGGATAAAACTCATATTCTTCCGGAAGAATTGGTGCCAGATTCATCCCTGCGGAAGGTAATTTTTTTTGTGCTCATTTTTTGGACTAGCTCAATGGACCCACAACTTGAGGGGCCACATGGTTTTGAAGCTTAAGATGTCAGCTTTAAAATAAGCAAATTTTATTTAATTTGGACGTCATTTGATTGGGCAAAGTAGCACTCAAAGGGAAGTTGTCCTGCTCCAGTCCAGTTCTAATATAGGTGTAATGTTCGGACCATAACTTTTGATCTACTTATCCAAATTGAGCAAATGAGCCCATTCTGGAAAATAGATTTCCAGGGCTTTCCAACAAGCCCAGAATCACCTGATTTGGACGTGTGTGCTGAGAGTTATGCTCAGTTGAAGGTGGAGGCTGCTGCAAGGATTAAATGCTGGGCAAATGAAGAGACTTTGGTTACATGACATCATGTGGATGACATCATGCACGACTTGGAGTGTTCTAGATGGATGTCTTCAGCTGATTGGAAGCCTAGAATATTCTTTGTAACCTCCCCCACCCTTTTATGTTGAGTCTTTTCCATTTTCCAAGCCTTTTCAATTTTCTAGTTTTAATTGCTAGGAGTTTTTAAGTCTTTTGGTTATCTTTGTTTAGCCTATAAATAGGTGGGTTATGTAGTTGCATTTGAATTCAGAGTTGTAAGCTTTTCCAAGTGAAATACAATTACCTTTTTTTTTTTGAGTGTGATATCTCAAAATATTCCAAATCCTATCTATATCTTGAATTTGGCAAGTTTCAGTGGTGTTCTAGGTTCTCTTTTCTTTTCCAATTGGAGTGATTCCTTGGTGAAGACAAGAGGATTTGCCCAAGATCAAGTCCTTGAGTGGCTCCGCGAAGGATTATCTCAAGTGCAAGGTCTTGTTTATCCCTTTGTCCTCTTTTGTTATTATTTTCATTCCATCTCAATCAACCTTCCATTTTCTCTTTACTTTGGTTCAATTCTTATTTGGGTTTGTTTGAGTTTGATTTGGTTCACTTACCACCCACATATACATCAATTGGTATCAGAGCCTAGGTTGCCTACTTGACCAAATTTCCAAACCCAAACACATCCACAAATCAGCCTCATACACATCTGGTCCTCCCATGAGTTCTAGCATGAGCGTTAAAAGGTGTTCTAAGTGTCAAGGCTTTGGTCATGCACTCTCGAACTGCCCCAACAAGGGATTCATCACCTTGACCGAATGGGAAGAAGCCATGAAGGAAGAAAAAGAAGTTAGCTATCCATTTGTCTTAAATAGAGAATGTCATTATCAAGAAAATAGTGACGTTAACTTTGATCTACCTCCCATCTTTGACGCCTATAATGAAGTAGATAATGAGGTAAATTGGAGCCTACCTCCAAGATTTGATGAGCATGAACCTAGCCCCATTCAACCTTCCCAAACCCCCAAATGATAAAAAGTCTTACAAAAGAACCTCTTACTCACCTCTCTTCCCCCAACTGAGTCTAACCCTAGTTTCTACCCTCCCCTTACCCTCTTTTATCAACCCCATGATCATACTGCTCTTCAAGAGATGCCCTATAATTTTTGTCCACAAAGAACCCCATTTCATAAATATGCCCTCTTGTATGAGAAGAAAAAAGAACTCCCGAGTTTGAGGACAAACTCAAAACCACCCGGGGAGTATGATGCATATTCCCATATGCATCATTTTTATTTAAGGTCAACTTCCAAGAAGAAAAGTGTCAAACAAGAGCGTGCATGGGAACTCTCATATTTTCTCTTATTATGTGAGTTCAAGGACTTTAGACACCATGAAGTAGTTAAGCAAGTGGCAAAAATCTGGATAAAACTCATATTCCTTCCGGAAGAATTGGTGCCCGATTCATCCCTGCGGAAGGTAATTTTTTTTGTGCTCATTTTTTGGACTAGCTCAAGTGGACCCACAACTTGAGGGGCCACATGGTTTTGAAGCTTAAGATGTCATCTTTAAAATAAGCCCAATTTTATTTAATTTGGACGTCATTTGATTGGGCAAAGTAGCACTCAAAGGGAAGTTATCCTGCTCCAGTCCAGTTCTGATATAGGTGTAATGTTCGGACCATAACTTTTGTTCTACTTATCCAAATTGAGCAAATGAGCCCATTCTGGAAAATAGATTTCCAGGGATTTTCAACAAGCCCAGAATTACTTGATTTGGACGTGTGTGCTGAGAGTTATGCTCCGTTGAAGTGGAGGCTGCTGCAAGGATTAAATGCTGGGCAAATGAAGAGACTTTGGTTACATGACATCATATGGATGACATCATGCACGACTTGGAGTGTTCTATATGGATGTCTTCAGCTGATTGGAAGCCTAGAATATTCTTTGTAACCTCCCCCACCCCTTTATGTTGAGTCTTTTTCATTTTCCAAGCCTTTTTAATTTTCTAGTTTTGATTGCTAGGAGTTTTTAAGTCTTTTGGTTATCTTTGTTTAGCCTATAAATAGGTGGGTTATGTAGTTGCATTTGAATTCAGAGTTGTAAGCTTTCCCAAGTGAAATACAATTACCTTTGAGTGTGATTCTCAAAAGTATTCCAAATCCCTAGTTCTATATCTTGAATTTTGGCAAGTTCAAGTGATGTTCTAGGTTCTCTTCCTTTTCCAATTGGAGTGATTCCTTTGTGAAGACAAGAGAATTTACCCAAGATCAAGTCCTTGAGTGGCTCCGTGAAGGATTATCTCAAGTGCAAGGTCTTGTTTATCCCTTTATCCTCTTTTGTTATTATTCTTCGATCCATCTCAATCTATCTTCCATATTCACTTTTCTTTGGTTTGATTCTTGTTTGGAATTTGTTTGAGTTTGATTTGGTTCACTTACCACCCACATATACATCAATTGGTATCAGAGCCTAGGTTGCCTACTTGACCAAATTTCCAAACCCAAACACATCCACAAATCAGCCTCATACACATCTGGTCCTACCATGAGTTCTAGCATGAGCGTTAAAAGGTGTTCTAAGTGTCAAGGCTTTGGTCATGCACTCTCGGACTGCCCCAACAAGGAATTCATCACCTTGACCGAATGGGAAGAAGCCATGAAGGAAGAAAAAGAAGTTAGCTATCCATTTGTCTTAAATGGAGAAGGTCATTATCAAGAAAATAGTGACGTTAACTTTGATCTACCTCCCATCTTTGACGCCTATAATGAAGTAGATAATGAGGTAAATTGGAGCCTACCTCCAAGATTTGATGAGCATGAACCTAGCCCCGTTCAACCTTCCCAAACCCCAAAATGATAAAAAGTCTTACAAAAGAACCTCTTACTCACCTCTCTTCCCCCAACTGAGTCTAACCCTAGTTTCTACCCTCCCCTTACCCTCTTTTATCAACCCCATGATCATACTGCTCTTCAAGAGATGCCCTATAATTTTTGTCCACAAAGAACCCCATTTCATAAATATGCCCTCTTGTATGAGAAGAAAAAAGAACTCCCGAGTTTGAGGACAAACTCAAAACCACCCGGGGAGTATGATGCATATTCCCATATGCATCATTTTTATTTAAGGTCAACTTCCAAGAAGAAAAGTGTCAAACAAGAGCGTGCATGGGAACTCTCATATTTTCTCTTATTATGTGAGTTCAAGGACTTTAGACACCATGAAGTAGTTAAGCAAGTGGCAAAAAATCTGGATAAAACTCATATTCCTTCCGGAAGAATTGGTGCCCGATTCATCCCTGCGGAAGGTAATTTTTTTTGTGCTCATTTTTTGGACTAGCTCAAGTGGACCCACAACTTGAGGGGCCACATGGTTTTGAAGCTTAAGATGTCAGCTTTAAAATAAGCCCAATTTTATTTATTTGGACGTCATTTGATTGGGCAAAGTAGCACTCAAAGGGAAGTTGTCCTGCCTCCAGTCCAGTTCTAATATAGGTGTAATGTTCGGACCATAACTTTTGATCTACTTATCCAAATTGAGCAAATGAGCCCATTCTGGAAAATAGATTTCCAGGGATTTCCAACAAGCCCAGAATCACCTGATTTGGACGTGTGTGCTGAGAGTTATGCTCAGTTTGAAGTGGAGGCTGCTGCAAGGATTAAATGCTGGGCAAATGAAGAGACTTTGGTTACATGACATCATGTGGATGACATCATGCACGAATTGGAGTGTTCTAGATGGATGTCTTCAGCTGATTGGAAGCCTAGAATATTCTTCGTAACCTCCCCCACCCCTTTATGTTGAGTCTTTTCCATTTTCCAAGCCTTTTCAATTTTCTAGTTTTAATTGCTAAGAGTTTTTAAGTCTTTTGGTTATCTTTGTTTAGCCTATAAATAGGTGGGTTATGTAGTTGCATTTGAATTCAGAGTGGTAAGCTTTCACAAAGTGAAATACAATTACCTTTGAGTGTGATTCTCAACAGTATTCTAAATCCCCAGTTCTATATCTTGAATTTTGGCAAGTTCAAGTGGTGTTCTAGGTTCTCTTCCTTTTCCAATTGGAGTGATTCCTTGGTGAAGACAAGAGAATTTGCCCAAGATCAAGTACTTGAGTGGCTCCGTGAAGGATTATCTCAAGTGCAAGGTCTTGTTTATTCCTTTGTCCTCTTTTGTTATTATTCTTCGATCCATCTCAATCTATCTTCCATATTCACTTTTCTTTGGTTTGATTCTTATTTGGAATTTGTTTGAGTTTGATTTGGTTCACTTACCACCCACATATACATCAATGAAGATGCATGGTTCATGCGTTTTGCATTGAATGCGTTCACACCTGCTGTAGGGCCAGATTCATTTGGGCATGACTTTCTGGTTTGTGATCCAAATTTGGTGATTCTTGATTCCTTGGAAAGCTTAAAGAGTCTAGTTTCTAGGGGAAGTAGTTTCACTGGATTTGGATTAGCCGTTTGAAAGATATGGGCCGAAAAGGGCAGATTGCCCAAACTGGAGTGGATTTCGGCAGTTTTATTTGAGGGCTAAATATGACCAACCAATTGGACTCCAAATGAAGCAAGGCTAATCTTATTGGAAAGCTGACTCCTTAATCTTGAGGAAAGTGAAGGTCCACATGAAAATTACCCATCTCTTGTTGCTGCAACACATGCACAAAACCAGACATGCGTTCGGTCGAACTGGGCATGAAAATGGGGCTGTGATTTAAGGCATTCCAAACCATGGTTGCAATCTCCTTGGCCTCCTTGGCCTTCTTCTGACCTTCCTTGACTTCTCCAGAGGCATTAGGGTTTTAGGCATAATGGTCTCCATTATTGAAATGCAAGGTACTCTTGATCCCCATTTAGAAAACCCGTTTGGAAAAGGCACTTTGAAGTTCAAATAAAACTCCATAAAGTGCCTTTTGTCATGAAATTCAAATATTGGAACCAAAAAGGAGCCTTGCCATGCATGAACTTGTTTGAAACTTACCTCCCTTGAAGTTGAGTTTAAAGAATGAAAATGAACCACTTGAAAATATACATCAATCCTTCTCTCTTCGAAAAGAATTGTCCTCAATTCTTGTTGTGAATGAGGCCATTCTTCTGGAAGAAAGAGTTGCTTAAATTCTTCAACAACCCAACAAGGCTTTAACTCGGGCACTTCGAGTTCTTCAACTTCATGCTCTTCAATTCTTGGGGGTACGTTCCAACTCTCCTCATTATCTTCTTGGCATCCTTCTTGGGTCAAGGATTGCTCAAACCCTTGTACAATTTCTTCTTGCTTCAACTCGAATCTTTGGGCCTCAAGTTCAAAGGTCTCTTCATCACCAGAGTCACCAAAAACAAGAGGTAGGTCAACTAGGCCTGATCCTTTTTCTCCAAGGATCTCTTCATCTTTGTTGGAGTTAAGTTTCTCCAAATAAAAGAAGGAAGTAGAGCTAGAGTTACAAGCACTCATTGGACTTCCCTTGTTGACATGGAGGTTTTTAGAAGAGGAATTAAAGTCGTTTACCTCAAAGGAAAGAAAAGGATGCTTGTGTAAGTAAGAGGTTGGAGAGAAAGTATCAATTAATTTACCTCTTAACTTAACTCATGTTGTGATCTTACTTTTCCCTCTCTTCTTCCTCTAATACTTGTACTTTTCCCACCATTCAAGCGCAATGCCTCGGAGCTTCTTGATAACCACCTTAAACTTCTCTTGCTATTCAATGTTGTAGCGAGCAAAGACTTGGTCCACCTTGGAAATCCAGCAAGGAAAATCTTCCTTTTGGCCGCAAAACTTTGGGGTTTCAAGGACGACTAACTCCTTCTCAATCAAAGCTATCTCTTTTCTAACGTTCTCAAAAGAAATCATGATGGATGAATGCTTAATGGTTCTTCATGGGTTGGTTGTGTGTTTGGCTTGGGGATATGTTTGGGTTTGGACGCTTGGTCAAGAGGGCAACCTTAGCCTAAGCTCTGATACCGAATGATGTATATGGGAGCACCCAAATGACCAAGAAAGGCTAGGTTTGTGTTTTTGTATTTGCGAAAACAAGGAAAGGATAGGATAGCTCAAGAGCTCGACAAGAGATAATCCAAATGGAGCCACTCAAGTCAAGAACTTGGGCAATCCCTCAACTCAACTAGGATACAGAAGTTAATCACCACCTAATTTGATGGAAATCCCTCCATCCCTTTTGTTAAAAAGGAATCAAATCAATTAGGTAATCTTATTATGCTGGTTTAAGGGTGAATAAATCATCCAAGTTTTCATTAAACATTGAAACTGCAGGGCAAGGGTTAAATCCAGCAGCTAACCCACTTTTGTGTGCTCAATTCATCAAGCATCCTCAAGGTTTAAGTCTAATATTTTTCTATGGATTTGAAGTTCAAGAAGTCAGCTTTACAGCAAAACAAGTTTCATCCAATTTCGACTTCATTTGCCCATTCAAATTAGCAATTAAACCTAAGGTGTCCAAACTGCCCAGCAGGACCAGATTATGCACGGTTTTGGTTACTTCATAACTCAAGCTGTATGATGGCTTAAGTCTTGGAATTATACATTTTTGGAATCCTCATGATGTCTACTTTCAGGTCCAAGCATTAGTTTTCAATCGTACCCACAAGAGGATGAGAGATCAAGGACTTTTTCCAAACCGGTCAGATTAAGCTCTAATCTGCGCGGTAAAATGTTTAAGACTGATTACCTTACTTAAACATGTCACAACCTTGATTTCTTTGTGGGGGGGTTTATACACATCCCAAAGTGACCCCCCATGGCCTGAAAACCGAATCATCATCACTTTTGCTAAGCCTAATCCTAGTCCCAAAACCGGCCAGAAACTGTCCTTGAACCCGGTTTGCTGTCCCGATTTATTTTTGCCTTCACCGGTGGGTTTCCTTCAACTCAGCAGATTTGGCACACTCTTCAAAGCTTGGTACACATCCCTAGGCATCAATGATGGGCTGCAAGATCTTGGGAAGGTCGGACCAATGAGGAACAAGCAGCAAAAAGAGTGTCTCTTGCATACTAGTGGCTAGACAAAAGGCAAGGGCTACTTTACGGCTAACCAATGGGAGCTCAGCAAAATCTCAGCATGTATTAAGCTTAGTTTAAGAGTGGATTGATGTATAATGAACATTAGTAATGTTTTACTTTATGTTTAAGATATATTAGATTAGTTTAAGGAAGCTTGTAATCTAGTTTAGCACAAATCAGCTTGTATTAGTTCTTAATACCTTTCCTCACTAGGAGGGAAAGGTCAAGGTGCTTGTGTGTGTGCTTGCTTGCTAGCTTAGCTCTATTTAAAGAGCTTGCACGCCCCCTTGTAACATATACCAGATTTGAATCAAACTTAAAGTTGAGAGCATTGTGCTTTCGGTGCTTAGGCACACTCCAAACACTTAGCTTGCTTATCCTTAATTTTGGCCAATTAAGGTGGTGTTCAAGTGAAGTCTTAAACTTGATTAAGTGGTGATATCTGTATCTTAATCATAGTTTAAGGGCCCTAAACTTAAGTTTGGTGGTGTTTCTGTATCCATTCTTCAGGTTTAGTTCTATCTCATTTGGTGTTATACTCAAGGATTCAAAGAGAGTTAAAGTGAGTTTGCTAGCTTTAATTTGGAGTTAGTGAATCTTAACTTTGCTTTTCTCCCACTTTCTCTCATTTACAAGCCACTCACATATCCATCCCCATGCTTATTCAAGGCTTAGACTACCTCTAATAGTCTAGCTTCCATCACAAACCTCAAACCATACTCACCCGTGCAAAAGTGAGAAACATGGTGTCACAAACCAGAAAAGTGGCACGGCCTGCCCGTGCCTAAAGGCACGACCGTGCCACACCTAATCCGTGTGGTTGTCACTTAATTGCTTCATATTCTTGGTAGCTTGTAACTTGGTTCCATTCACCCTTTGAGATATACATCAAAGTACATCAAAATTCCTTTGATTTTCACTTAGAATCCCTTGATTCTAAGTTCCATTCCTCCCTCACATGTTTGTTGCCTCACAACCAACATATTATGTGCCACTTTCCTTAGTTTTCCTGTGATTGTATCTACCTTTGGTTTGTAAGCTTTCACTCTTAATTTGAGTATTAGCCTAGACCCTCGGCAGGTACATCATATTTGGTATCAGAGCAAGTTCAGATCCTTGCCTGAACCCCACGCTCTCAAACTCAATCCAAACACAGTCAAGCATAAACCATTCCTTCCTGCGATCACAATGAGTACTAGCATGTCTGTGGAAGAGAAGCTTGAGGTTCTTTCCAAGCAAATGCAAGAAATGAGGGTGAGTAATCAAGAACTCAAGGCTCGAAATGAGTACTTGAGAAAACAACTTGGAAACTACATGAAGCAAAAGCAAAAGCAAAAGGCGTGTGAAGAACCCATCCAATCCGAACCATGGAGGCAAGAACAAGTGTTTAGCCATACTCTTGATTCATCTAGTGAAGATGAACCATTGAGAATGACTAGACAAGACTCACGGAATCAAGCCAGTGCAAATGATTTCAAGGTTGAAATTCCAGAATTTGAAGGCAAGCTTGATCCTGAAGATTTTTTGGATTGGTTACACACAGTTGAAAGAGTTTTTGAGTACAAGGACATCCCAGAAGACAAGAAGGGGAAGCTGATTGCTTTAAGGCTTCGTAAGTATGCTTCTCTTTGGTGGACTAACTTGTGTGCCAAAAGAGTAAGAGAAAGGAAGTCCAAAATCAGAACTTGGGAGAAGATGAAATCAAAGCACAAGGCTAGATTTCTTCCCTCTACATATGTTCAAGATTGTTACTCACAACTCCACCATTTGAATCAAGGTAATTTGAGTGTAGAAGAATACACTCGTGAGTTTGAAAAGCTTGTCATTAAGTGTGATCTGCATGAACCTGAAGAGCAAACAATTGTTAGATACTTGGGAGGTCTTGATCCTAGGTATGCTAATATTGTTGATTTGCAAGCTTACACTTGTTTTGATGAAGTATGTATGCTAGCTCACAAGGTTGAGCAGCAAAAGAAAAACAAACCGCCCTCACGGCATGAAAATCCAAATCCCGCACCATATGAACAAACCTTAAACAAGGGGAGTTCATCTTATGCTCCTAAACCCATGGCATCCCTTTCCCCTTCTTCACAAAAGAACCAAACTCCACAAAAGGGCCAATCCTCACAACTCATACCAAAACCCCTTCCTAAAAACATCCCAAGGTGTTTTAAGTGCCAAGGCTTTGGTCACTTAGCATCAGATTGTACAAACCGAAGGTATGTTACCTTGGCTGAATGGAAGGAAACTGAGGAGGTCGAAATAGAAGAGGAAAAGAAAGAGGATGAAAAAGATGATCTTGAGGAGATAGTGATTGAGGCGGATGAAGGTGAAATGCTCACCTTAGACACTTACCACCCACCAAAATACAAAGAGAATCGAAGTATTCTTTTCATGACCTTTGGTGAACCATCAACCTTTTCCCCCACTCCCCCCACACCCAAAGCACTCAAACGAACCTTCTGTCAATTCAATTCAGAATCATTCCTTACAGTTCCTAATCCTGGATTAAGAGCATGTGGGAAAGTGGTTGCAATCATGTTTAAGGAGTCCCCTACGCCCACCATTCCAATCAACAAGGGGCAGGTAAAGAAAAGAGTCTCTAAGTTCAAAAGAGACTTGTTTTCATGGTTGATTTTATTTCAACCAGAATGGAAGCAAAAGAGGAGTTCATTACCTACTATGATTTGAGGGCAAATCAATTTTAACAAGGGGAGTATGATGGAAATCCCTCCATCCCTTTTGTTAAAAAGGAATCAAATCAATTAGGTAATCTTATTATGCTGGTTTAAGGATGAATAAATCATCCAAGTTTTGATTAAACATTGAAACTGCAGGGCAAGGGTTAAATCCAGCAGCTAACCCACTTTTGTGTGCTTAATTCATCAAGCATCCTCAAGGTTTAAGTCTAATATTTTTCTATGGATTTGAAGTTCAAGAAGTCAGCTTTACAACAAAACAAGTTTCATCCAATTTCGACTTCATTTGCCCATTCAAATTAGCAATTAAACCTAAGGTGTCCAAACTGCCCAGCAGGACCAGATTATGCACGGTTTTGGTTACTTCATAACTCAAGCTATATGATGGCTTAAGTTTTGGAATTATACATTTTTGGAATCCTCATGATGTCTACTTTCAGGTCCAAGCATTAGTTTTCAATCGTACCCACAAGAGGATGAGAGATCAAGGACTTTTTCCAAACCGGTCAAATTAAGCTCTAATCTGCGCGGTAAAATGTTTAAGTCTGATTACCTTACTTAAACATGTCACAACCTTGATTTCTTTGTGGGGGGGGTTTATACACATCCCAAAGTGAACCCCCATGGCCTGAAAACCGAATCATCATCACTTTTGCTAAGCCTAATCCTAGTCCCAAAACCGGTTAGAAACTGTCCTTGAACCCGGTTTGCTGTCCCGGTTTATTTTTGCCTTCACCGGTGGGTTTCCTTCAACTCAGTAGATTTGGCACACTCTTCAAAGCTTGGTACACATCCCTAGGCATCAATGATGGGCTGCAAGACCTTGGGAAGGTCGGACCAATGAGGAACAAGCAGCAAAAAGAGTGTCTCTTGCATACTAGTGGCTAGACAAAAGGCAAGGGCTACTATACGGCTAACCAATGGGAGCTCAGCAAAATCTCAGCATGTATTAAGCTTAGTTTAAGAGTAGATTGATGTATAATGAACATTAGTAATGTTTTACTTTATGTTTAAGATATATTAGAATAGTTTAAGGAAGCTTGTAATCTAGTTTAGCACAAATCAGCTTGTATTAGTTCTTAATACGTTTCCTCACTAGGAGGGAAAGGTCAAGGTGCTTGTGTGTGTGCTTGCTTGCTAGCTTAGCTCTATTTAAAGAGCTTGCACGGCCCCTTGTAACATATACCAGATTTGAATCAAACTCAAAGTTGAGAGCATTGTGCTTTCGGTGCTTAGGCACACTCCAAACACTTAGCTTGCTTATCCTTAATTTTGGCCGATTAAGGTGGTGTTCAAGTGAAGTTTTAAACTTGATTAAGTGGTGATATCTGTATCTTAATCATAGTTTAAGGGCCCTAAACTTGAGTTTGGTGGTGTTTCTGTATCCATTCTTCAAGTTTAGTTCTATCTCATTTGGTGTTATACTCAAGGATTCAAAGAGAGCTAAAGTGAGTTTGCTAGCTTTAATTTGGAGTTAGTGAATCATAACTTTGCTTCTCTCCCACTTTCTCTCATTTACAAGCCACTCACATATCCATTCCCATGCTTATTCAAAGCTTAGACTACCTCTAATAGTCTAGCTTCCATCACAAACCTCAAACCATACTCAACCGTGCAAAAGTGAGAAACATGGTTTCACAAACCAGAAAAGTGGCACGGCCTGCCCGTGCCTAAAGGCACGACCGTGCCACACCTAATCCGTGTGGTTTTCACTTGGTTACTTCATATTCTTGGTAGCTTGTAACTTGGTTCCATTCATCCTTTGAGATATACATCAAATTACATCAAACTTCCTTTGATTTTCACTTAGAATCCCTTGATTCTAAGTTCCATTCCTCCCTCACATATTTGTTGCCTCACAACCAACATATTATGTGCCACTTTCCTTAGTTTTCCTTTGATTGTATCTACCTTTGGTTTGTAAGCTTTCACTCTTAATTTGAGTATTAGCCTAGACCCTCGGCAGGTACATCATAATTGAGAAAGAGGGACCTAGAACACCACTTAAGAGAGCCACTTCTCAAGATATAGAACTAGGGGTTTAAGAGAAGTGAGTGAACAACTCAATTCTGAAACTTGCTTTGTATTTGCTGAATGATCTGATCCCAAACAACTCGGCAATATGGCCTTATATAGAGTTGGCCTTACACTTAAAAAAAATACAAGCTCACTCATGAAAAGACACAAATGAAGATGCAAGTAAAGGGGAATGACTAGGGAAGAAACATTGCACTCGGTTGAGAACCATGAACCCAGCTTGTGTCTCTTGAACGAAATGAACCTGGCAGCCTTGGAGATACATGTTCCCACTTGAAAAGACACGTCCCAGCCATGATAAAAAGGGGGAATATAGCTTAAAGGAAGATGCATGCAGCAAAGGCCGTGAAGATGCATGGTTCACGCGTTTTGCATTGAATGCGTTCACACCTGCAGCAAGGCCAGATTCATTTGGGCATAACTTTCTGGTTTGGGGTCTAAATTCGGTGATTCTTGATTCCTTGGAAAGCTTGAAGAGTCTAGTTTCTAAGGGAAGTAATTTCATAAGATTTGGATTAGCCGTTTGAAATATATGGGCCGAAAAGTGCAAACTGCCCAAACTAGACTGGATTTCAGCTGTTTTATTTGAGGGCTAAATATGACCAACCAATTGGACTCCAAATGAAGCAAGGCTGATCTTATTGGAAAGCTGACTCCTTAAGCTTGAGGAAAGTGAAGGTCCACATGAAAATTACCCATCTCTTCTTGCTGCAATAGATGCACAAAATCGGACATGCGTTTGATCGAACTGGGTATGAAAAGGGAGCTGTGATTTAAGGCATTCCGAACCATGGTTGCAATCTCCTTCACCTCCTTGGCCTTCTTCTGACCTTCCTTGACTTCTCCAGAGGCATTAGGGTTTTGGGCATGATGGTCTCCATTATTGAAATGCAAGGTACTCTTGATCCCCATTTGGAAAACCTGTTTGGAAAAGGCACATTGAAGTTCAAATAAAACTCCATAAAGTGTCTTTTGTCATGAAATTCAAATATTGGAACCAAAGAGGAGCTTGCTATGCATGAACTTGTTTGAAACTTACCTCCCTTGAAGTTGAGTTTAAAGAATGAAAATGATCCCCTTGAAAATATACATCAACATCCTCAAATACAAACCACAACCGGCTGTTTGAACCGTGCCAGGTAGAAGTTCAGCACGGTCACACCATGCCACTGAGACACGACCGTGCCACCTTTCCATCTTGCCATCCTGTTCCAGGAGTTTAGCACGGCCCACCTGTGCTACTGAGCATGACCGTGCCACTACCATTTCATGCTGTTCCACCTTATTTCAAACATGAGTGCCGCAAGCATGACTTTGGAAGAGAAGTTCGAAGCCCTCATGAGGAATTATGAAGCCATGAGGTTACAAAATGAAGAAATCAAGGGCCACAATGAGTATTTGAAGCGCCAACTTGGTGAATCCATGAAGCAAAAGCGGAAGGAACTTAGAAGTTCACGTTCCTCCAACTCGTCCGAATCTGAACAAGGTGAGGACAACCATGATGGAAGCCATCACTTGAACTCTTCAAGTGAGGAAGAGCCTTTTAGGAGGCCACGAAGGAATGGGAGGAATGCTTCTAACTTTGGAGACATCAAGGTGGAGGTACCGAAATTCGAAGGGAGGCTTGACCCTGATGAGTTCATAGAGTGGCTCCAAACCGTTGAACGAGTGATTACAAGGAGATCCCGGAGGACAAGAAAGTGAAGCTAGTTACCCTTAGGTTGTGTAAGTATGCCTCTCTTTGATGGACAAATTTGTGTGCTAAGAGAGTGAGGAAAAGGAAGGGTAAGATTAGAACTTGGGAGAAGATGAAATCCAAGTTGAAGGATCGGTTTCTACCCTCATCTTACCTCCAAGATAGCTACTCTCAACTTCACAACCTTACCCAAGGAAGTATGAGTGTAGAGGAGTATACAAGAGAGTTTGAAAAGCTCTTGATCAAGTGTGATCTTCAAGAGGCCGAAGATTAAACTATTGTGAGATATTTAGGTGGTCTTGATCCTAAGTATGCTCATGTTGTGGAGTTGCAACAATATTCAACCTTTGATGAGTTTTGTTTTTTAACCCACAAGGTTGAACAACAAAAGAAAGCCAAGCCCCTCAAAAGAGACTTTCCCGAACCCTTTCCCGAGAGCCAACCTTTCAACAAGGGGAGCTCTTTCCCACATTCTAAACCCACAGTTCCAACCCCTCCCACCACACAAAAGAACCAAGCTCCTCAAAAGAGCCAAACCCCTCCAAACCATCCAAACCCCACAACCTTGAACACAAGAAGATGTTTTAAGTGTCAAGGTCTAGGCCACATAGCCTCAGAATGTCCAAATAGCAGAGTCATCTCCTTGGCCAAATGAGAAGCGACTAAGGGGGAAAAGGAGGAGGAGGAGAAGGAGGTGTATTTCATGGAGGAGGTCGTGGAGGAGGCGGACGAAGGAGAGTTACTTGTGTTGAGGAGAGCCTTGAGTAGCCATAAAGGAGACAAAGAGGACCAAAGGGAAGACCTATTTCACACAAGATGCACGGTCCATGGCCAAGGGTGCTCCTTGATTATCGATGGTGGCAGTTGTGCGAACGTGGCCTCATTTAGCATGGTGAAGAAACTCAATCTCCAAGCCGCGGCTCACCCCCATCCTTACAACGTCCAATGGCTTAATCAAGATAAAGGATTGCAAGTAAATTCGAGGTGCTTGATTTCATTTTCCATTGGTAAAAGTTACCAAGATGAGTTGTGGTGCAACATCATCCCCACGGATGCATGTCATCTTGTGTTGGGAAGGCCATGGTTATTTGACCGAAAGGTGATGCATGATGGCTATTTGAATACTTATACCTTTCAAAAGGATGGAAAGAAGATCACCCTTGCCCCCCTAAGCCCACCTAACTCCACAAAATTAAGACCCAAAAGAATCAAGAGCATTCGGACCTACTCCTCACTACTAAAGAGCTACCTCTTAGGGTCTCACACCATGAGTTCAAGGACAATTTGAGGGTAAATTCTCCTCAACAAGGGGAGGATGATGGAGATCCCTCCATGACCATGATTACCTGCCCTCAAGGTGGTCCAAAACAATATGATTCAATGGCTAAAGTGCAAAAAACATGCCTAGTTTGCCTTAGTCATTTTCAGCCTTCATCCTATTTTCAGCCTGTGCACAAGCCCGGTTTTGTGCACCTTATTACGTGACCTTCCAATGGATATGATTGGGATACAGGAGGCCTAACTTTAATTTTAAGATGTGCTCTTTCCAATAAGACCAGTTGCAAGTCATTTGGAGGTCATTTGCTACCTCAAATCAGCCGTTGAAGTCAAGTGCTCAAAACTATTTTAGTTTTGCCCGGTTCTAGAAATGGGTCTGTTTGGACGCCAAAAGCTCCTCCATTTGGACTGAAACTTTTATGGCTTGAAAGTACAATAAAAATATTATCAAGTGGCCGTAAAAAAACTCAGCCAAATTACACACTTAAGGAGCTATTAACCAGCAAATCAAGGGAAGAAAATTCCTTTTAACCCCGGGTACAAACCGCCGGCTACCCTTTTATCCTTTGAGGTGGTTTGCTTCAATCAAAGCACTAATCCACTTGCAAATGACTTGATTAGAGTGCCAAGCTGCTGATTGAGGTCTCCTAAGCTCCCAAGATCGACACCTAAGCCTCAAAATCAACAATGAAGATGTGTCAAGCCACGGTTTAATCTAACCGTTTTTGATGTTGTTTTGATTTTCGGGTTTTAGCCTAGTTTAGCTTCTAGCCTGACTTTGTAAGATGAATGCTTGTGTTTAGAAGGATTATAAGACCTCTCTTGCTGCCTTATATGTTGAGTAGTTGATGCATTTGAATGAAGTTGAGCCTTAGCTCCTTGAACTCTCAAACTCTCTTATAGCTTATCTTTATCTTTGGCTGGGTAGGGTGGTGATTTAGCAAGAGTCTTAACCTCTCTTTGCTGGTGTTTCTATATCCAAGGAGTTGTTTAGGGCCCTAGTACTAAACTTGGTGGTGTTCCTGTATCCAAGTGAGGTGCTAGATTCGGTTCTAATCATAAAATTGTCCTAGTTTGAGTTTGTGTTTACAAAGAAAGCTTGAATCCGTTTGTTCTCTTTACATTCTGTTTTGGTTTGCTTTGATTGTTCCTTGAGAGATACATCAGGACTTGAATTCATGGTGCTTGGCTAAGAGGGTAGGTTCAAGGAAAGAAAGGTAAACCTCTCCATCCTTATGTGTTTCTTTGGACTTTGGCTTGATGACATTTTGTGAGGCTAAAGGGGCTAGGGTGATTCTTTGACCATCTTTGTAGAAGGTGTAAGTATTTAAGAATCCATCATGTTTTACCTTCCGATCATAGAGCCAAGGCCTTCCGAATAGGATGTGACAAGCATCCATGGGAGTAATGTCGCACCATATCTCATCATGATAGCTTTTCCCAATGGAAAAGGAAATCAAGCATCTATGAGAAACTTGTAATCCTTTACCTTGGTTAAGCCATTGAATAGAGTAAGGTTGGGGGTGCGCTTCTGCCTTCATCTTGAGCTTTTCTACCAAGGTGGTTGAAGCCACATTGGTACAACTCCCTCCATCTACAATAAGAGAGCAAACGCGGTCATTGATGGTACACCGTGTATGGAAAATGTTCTCCCTTTGCATCGCATAGTTTGCATCCTTATGGCCACTTAAGGTCCTCCTAAGTACAAGCAATTCTCCTTCATCCGCTCCTTCCACACACTCCTCCATTCCTTCTATCTCGTTTTCAACCTCCTCTTCTCTACCTTCTTCCTCCATGGTTTCATGTTCAACCAAGGTGATAACCTTTCGATTGGGACACTCCGTGGCTATATGTCCAAACCCATGGCATTTGAAACATCGTCGCCTTTCGACTGGATTTTGAGGGAGTTTTGGGTCATGTGATTTGTGGCTAGAAGAAACTGGGATAGTATTTTGAGGTTTAGGAGGTGGTGGGTTGCTCCCCTTGTTAAAAGGGAAACTTCGGTTCAAAGGCTTTGGGGTTTCTCTATGAAGTTTGTTTTTCTTTTGGAGTTCAACTTTGTGGGCAAGAGAAGAAACTTCGTCAAGGGTGGTATAATGTTGTAACTCCACAACATTCCTTATAGATTCATTCAACCCTCCCAAATATCGAACAACGGTTTCGTATTCATTCTCCCGTAAATCACAAACCATGACAAGTCTCTCAAACTCCCGAGTATACTCCTCCACACTTTTAGACTCTTGCCTAAGATTATGGAGTTTAGTGTAATTGTCTGGAGGGTAATGGGATGGTAGAAATTTAACTTTTAGCTTTTCTTTCATTTTCCACCAACTTCTCACCTTACCGTTCCCTTTTCTAACTCTTTTAGCCTCAACATTACGCCACCAAATGGAAGCATACTTACATAGTTTTAAGGCCACAGGTTTGACCTTCTTGTCATCTGGTACCTCCTTGAGTTCGAACACTCTTTTGATGGATATCCCTCCATCCCCTTAATTTAAAAAGGAAGCAAATTAATTAGGTAATTTCATTATGCTAGTTAAAGGATGAATAAATCATCCAAGTTTTGCTTAAGCATTGAAACTCCAGGGCAAGGGTTAATTCCAGCAGCTAACTTGTTTTTGTGTGCTTAATTACTCAACCATCCTAAGGGTTTAAGTCTAATATTTTTCATTGGGATTGAAGGTCAGGAAGTTAGCTTTGCATCAAATCAAGTTTCATCCCATTTGGACTTCATGTACCCATTCAAATTAGCAAATAATCCCAAGGTGTCAAAACTGCCCACCATGGTCAGAATGTACCCGGTTTTGTTCTTTTCATTTCTTAAGCTATAGTTTGGTATAAGTCTTGTATTTTTACATATTTTGGGTCCTCAAGATGTTAGCTACATGATATAATTGATAAAATCGAGTTAAGTCAAGTGGAAGATAAAAAACCAGGTCAATCTTCCAAACCGCGCAGACTGAGACTTGGTTCAGATCAGCCTGGCCATTTTGATATTTTCATCAGGCAAATGAACTCCAAATTGAGTAATTCCACTTGGAGCTGTTAGAGGACTTCTCAAGCTTTCCAACCATGTGTGGAAAGACAAGTTATGACCACGTTTGCCCTGGGAAACGTGGCCTGCAATCAGACCCTGCATTCTGCCAGCACAACCCAGTTTATAGCAGCAGCTAGTTTTCCTTCTCAAGTGGGTTTCCTTTGGCTTGGTTGCTTCCAATGCTGAGTGGCACACTTTCCTAGGCTTGGTACACGTCCCTAAGCCCTCTTAAGATAGGATGCTGCCTTGAAATGTTCAACCAATGAAGAAGAAGCTGCCACCTTTTGGTCTCTTGCACGTGATTGGCTAGCCGCAAAGGGAGAGGTACTTTACGGCCGTCCAATGGGAATTCAGCTAGCTATTCAGCGTGTTTAAGCTTAAGTATAAGTGGGTTAAAGTATAATAAGCATTAGTATTACTTTACTTTATGCTTTGGATGTATTTAGATTAGTTTAAGCAAGCTTTGTACTTAGATTAAGCTTAACCGGTTTGTATTAGCTCTTAATACTTTTCCTCCCTAGTAAGGAAAGGTAGAGGTGTGGGCTAGTGTGTGTGCTTACTAGCTTAGGTCTGTATAAAGCATCACACGGCCCCCCCTTTGTATCATAATATACTTGAATCAGATTTTGAATCAAAAACCTTTGAGAGCATTTGTGCTTTCGTGCTTAGGCACATTTAAACACTTCACTTGCTTATCTTAGTTTAGGCCAAACTAAGTGGTGATCAAGTAAGTCTTAACCCTTAATTAGGTGGTGTTTCTGTATCCTAATTGAGGTTAAGGGCCCTAAACTCAAACTTAGTGGTGTTTCTGTATCTAAGAGTTTAGACTATCCAAATCCTTTGAAAGAACTTGAATTGTTTAAGGTGTTCATTCGGACCTCACAAACCTGTGTGATTCCCCTTGACGTTCTTTGGGGTTTCCTTCTTTTTTTTTTTTATCATTTAGAATCCCTTGATTCTAAAACCCATCCTATCTCACGTGTTTGCTGCCTCACAACCCGCATATTACGTCCCACTTTCCTTGGTTTTGTATTGATTGTATTCTCTCTTGGTTTTAAGCTTTCACTCTTAATTTGAGTTTTGGCTTGAACTCTCGGCAGGTACATCATCTTTCCACCGTGTTTAGCCAGTCCAAGAAATCATCGGGATCGAGGTGTCCTTCAAACTCCGGGATTTCAACACGGAAATCCATAGTTTGTTGTCTACCTCGTTCTCTTCTTCTTGGCCTCCTTTCCTCTTCTTCTTCGCTATGGTAACTCTCCACTTCCTCTTCAGAAGGCTCGTGAGCACTACCCATGGGGGTGCTTAAAACTTCTCTACGGTTCATCCTCATTGCTTGGTCTAATTGCTTTCTCAAGTACTCTAGTTGGGCATCATTTTCAGCGCTTAACTTCAAAGCCTACTCCAACCTCTCTTCTAATGACATGCTTGAAGACACAGTGGTGGATTTTTGTGAAAATATGCTGTAAGGAGGGGGGCATGGTCGTGCTTTACAGCACGAGTAGGCCGTGCTGATTTATTGCCAAAGCAAAACTATGAAGAACAAGGTGGCACGGACGTGCGCAAGGGCACGGGGCAGCCATGCTAAAACTCTGCCAGGCAACATTGACTTTGTGCGATTTCGTAGGTTTTGGTGTTTTGGGTATGGAATGCGTTTGGAAATGTTTTGGGAGCTTAGGCCAAGAGAGTAAACCTAGGCTTTGGTACCAAATGATGCACTTCTGATGTAAGTCTCAAGGGAAGGAACAACCCAAGCTAACTTACAACAAGAACACAACCAAAACAAGTGGAAAACTCACGAACCAAAGGGGGCACGGTCGTGCTTAAGGACACAGTGTGGCCGTGCCAAACTTCTGCCCTTCACGCCTAAAGTTTGTGATTTCTCACGGTTTGAAGTGGTTTTGTGTTTGGGCTAAAAACTGAATCAAAGCAAGAAGTCTTAGCTTTAATTAAGCTTGAAAAGAGTATGAGAAAGGGTAGGAAATGTGTGGAATGAAAAGAATGAGAAGTTCACTAATTAGAACACAAAAGAGAGCTTATGGTTTAAGGAATCCAAAAGCTAGCTTCATGAACTTTAAGTGAATTCAATGTGATTTGGATAGTCCTAAGCTTCGTGATTAGATAAGATACGCCACTAATCACTTAGCTTAGGGCCCTTAATCTTTGATTAGGATACAGATACACCACCTAATCAATGATTAAGACTCACTTGAACACCACCTTGATCGGCCTAATTAAGGATAAGCAAGTTAAGTGTTTGAGAGGAACACAAGACACAAAGTCTTTTCTTAATTTCAATACTCAAGCTTGATGTTTTACAAAAGAGCAGCAAAGGCATTTATAAGGCCTTTGAATACACGAAAAAAAAGCTTTCCTTCTAGGCAAGGAAAGTTATTAAGCTAATCCTATGCTTAGTTACACACGGTTTAAGCTTAAACATGCATAAGCTGAAAGTTTAAGCTGCAAAACACAAGATTTCTTTCTTAAACTCTTTCCTAAGCATTAGGAAACCTTGTTGACTCAATTTCCCTTCAAGGAAGGTAAGGGATGCATGGCTGCCACCTCAAAAGGCTGATGAATGCATGGCTGCCAAGTTATTTGAGTGTGGCCGGTCCATAGCTTGCCATGTGTCGCCTTCTTCATGCTTCCACATGTCATTCTCCTATGTGGCTGAGTGGCAGCTTACCAAGCAGCTCTAGGTGACCAAGTAGGCAAGTACATACCTCAAGCAAACCCATCTAGGAGGGAAATCCACCTTGCTAAGCAACCAGGTATCTAGGCCTGTTTCTGCCGTGATTTGTGCTCCATGGTTGACACCTCAAATGCTGAGTAATCTTGGCTTTCCTTACATGAAAGGAAACCTCAAGATGTCTAGTTTACCCTCGTTTTTAAATCATAGCATTTGGACATCATTTACCCCTTGAATCAGCCTGATTTCCCAAACCGTGCAGATTGGACTCCAAAACAGCACAGGTTTACTAATTAGCTAAATTCACTAACCCATTGAACTCCAAATCTGGTAATTACACTTGGAAATGAAAGCTAAGATCTTAAGCTTTTCAGGGCAAAAATTGGACACTTAAACCTCCTGGAAGATTAAGAAATGTAGTCTCCAAAACCGGGTAAAATCTGGATGTAAACTGTCTTTAGGGCAGTTTGATTTAAATATAGGTTTTGGATGAGCAAATGAACTCCAATGAGGCTGAAACTTGTTTTATTAGAAACCTAACATCCTAGGGTTTATGAGAACACCAAAATTAAGGACTTAAGTCACCCCAAAATTAGGTGACCATAACCAGATTTCACAGTTAAGTGCAATCTGACCCGGCAGCATGGTATATTTTGATGTCTAGGCTTGTTTTTGATTTTTGGTTCTTGCCTAAACATTCTGGAAGTAAGGGATGACCACCAGACCTCCATCAACTTCTATGTCCTCAAAGAATGATGGACAAAGAAATGATCGTATGAACAAAAACAAGCGGTTGTATTCAAGAATGTAGGAGAATAGACTAAGAATCTTGGATACAGAAATTGCCACCAAGATTCTTAGAGCTCAAATTTCTGTTCTCAAGAGATACCGATATCACCACTTTAAAGACCAAGAAAGCCTCTTGAACACCACTCTAGTGAGCTAGGCTAGAGATAAGCAAGAGAGAGATATGCACAAAAGGGAGATAGCACTCAACCTTGTAATGACAATTCACACAACTTCATTAATTGATCACCATAGTACACGTCCATGGCCTTTTATAGGGAAAACAAGACTCTAAAAATCCAACTGACAAGTGAATTGCAATGTATCTAGACACTAGTAAAGCAAAAGACAAGGAATTAAAACAAAGCAATTAAGACATTGACTCTTCTAGAATCTAAGCCATTAAAACTCCCTCCCTTGAATGTGTAACCTCCCAAATATTCCAAAAAGGTGCTAGAATCTCTGGAAATGCTGCAAATTAAGCAAGGGAGCCGTTGGAGAGGAATAAACACACACTTAATGCTTTAATCACACGCATTAAATGCAGCCGTTACAATCTGCAGTTGGGTCAATTTCTCTGAGCCATAACTCCGTGGATACTACTCTAAATTAGACAAATGAGGTATCCCTGGAAAGCTTAAGAAGTCTAATTTCCAATGGATCAAGTTGCATTGGATTTGGACCTGCAGATCGAAAGATATGGGCTGAACAATCCAAGATGCTAGAACCATAACTGATAACTAGCAGTTTTGATAATTGGGCTTTGAAGGCTGATTTGATTGGGCAAATGAAGTCCAAATGACTTGATTCATGGCTTATTGGAAAGCTTATTTTTTGAACTAAAACTCCAAAGCAAAAAGAAAGGCCCAACATGACATTAAGTCAAGCAACCAAGGTTAGAAACACGGGAGTTGTGCTGGGCAAAATCAAAAAATAATCCTCCGGGGCTTCAACTTTATTTCTCAAGATCTTAAGAACTGATGGAGATCCCTCCATGCCTCTTAATTTGGAAAATCAAATCAGTAAGGGTAATCTCAATATGCTACTTAAAGGATGAATAAATCATCCAAATTTTGTTTAAGTATTGAAACTGCAGGGCATGGGTTAATTCCAACAGCTAACCCCTATTTTTGTGCTAATTACTCAGACCTCCTTAAGGTTTAAGGCTAATAATTTTCATTGGGATTAAAGTTCAGGAAGTCAAATTTGCACCAAAACAAGTTTCATCCAATTTGGACTTCATTTACCCTTTCAAATTAGCAAATAAACCCAAGGTATCCAAACTGCCCAGCAGGATCAGAATATACATGGTTTTGTTCTTCTTATTTCTTATGATATATTTTGGTTTAAGTCTTGGATTTTCACCTTTTTGGAATCCCCAAGATGTCTACTTTCAGGTCCAAGCATTAGTTTTCAATCATACCCAAAGCAACCAAAGAGAGTAAGTCATTTTGTCAAACCTGCCAGTTTTGGTCCAAAACTACGCGGTAAAATGTTACAGTGGAGTTTATACACATCCCAAAGTTTCCCCCCATGGCCTGAAAACACAATCATACTCACTTTCGCTAAGCTTAAATCAAGTTAGAAAACCGGCCAGAATCTGCCTGTGAACCCGGTTTGGCAGCAGCAGCTTGTTTTCCTTCTCCAAAGGGTTTCCTCCCTTCCAATGCTGAGTGGCACACGTCCCAAGCTCTCTAGAAGGCCAAATGATCAGCTGCAAAAGGAGAAAGCCATTGAAAAGAGCAACCAATGGGAGCCAAGCTGCAAAAACAAAGATGTCTCTTGCTTCTTATTGGATAGCCGTAAAGTGGCATTTGCATCTCGGCTGGCCAATTGCATTCTAGCTAGCTTTCAGCATGTTTAAGCTTAAGTATGAGTTGATTACTATGTAATAAACATTAGTATTGCTTTACTTTATGCTTTAGATGTATTTAGATTAGCTTAAGCTTGCTTTGTACTTAATTAGCTCTAAACCGGTTGTATTAGTGTAACTAACACCTTTCCTTCCTAGTAAGGAAAGCTCTAAGGTGTGTATGTGCTTGGTTGTGTGCTTGCTAGCTTGTATTTAAGCATAGTACACGGCCCTTGTAAGATGAACAAATCAGAATTGAATCAAAACCCTTTGAGAGCATTTGTGCTTTCGTGCTTAGGCACATTCAAATACTAAGCTTGCTTATCCTTAACTAGGCCGGTTAAGGTGGTGTTCAAGTATAGTCTTAAACTTGTTTAAGTGGTGTTTCTGTATCTTAATCAAGTTTAGGGGCCCTAAACCCTCATTTGGTGGTGTTTCTGTGTCTAACCAAAGATTTAGAACTATCGATCTACCTTAATTAACCTCACGGGTTCAAAGGGAGTTAAACTAGAATTTCAGTTTGGCAAGGCTGTGTGTTCTTGCTTGTTTTCTAGCTTTGGTTTGCATTTAATCCTCTGAAGATACATCAAATTCCTTTTTCTTTTCCCATTTAGAATCTTTTGATTCTAAATTCCATCCCTACCTCACATTGTTGCTGCCTCACAACCAGCCTCTAACGTCCCACTTTCATTGATTTTCCTTTGATTGTATTCTCTCTTAGTTTTAAGCTCTCACTCTTAATTTGAGTTTTAGCATTAGCCCTTGGGAGATACATCATATTACAGCCGGTTTGAGGTTTGTGTTTGAGGATGTGTTTGAAGTGGCTTTGGGGCATGTGGGGGTTGGTTTCAGGCCAAGATGAAACTTGCTCTGATACCAAATATAATGTATCTATCAAGGGTCCAAGCTAAAACTCAAATTAAGAGTGAAAGCTTAAAACCAAGAGAGAATACCATCAAAGAAAAACTAATGAAAGTGGGATATAATATGCTGGTTGTGAGGCGACAAACATGTGAGATAGGATGGGTTTTAGAATCAAGGGATTCTAAATGATAAAAGAAACCAAGAAAACACAAAAGAACACCAACGGGAATCACACGGGTTTGTGAGATCCGAATGAACACCTTAAGCAATTCAAGTTGTTTCAAAGGGTTTGGATAGTCTAAACTCTTACTTAGATACAGAAACACCACTAAGTTTGAGTTTAGGGCCCTTAACCTCAATTAGGATACAGAAATACCACCTAATTAAGAGTTAAGACTTACTTCATCACCGCTTAGTTCGGCCTAAACTAAGATAAGCAAGGGAAGTGTTTAAATGTGGCTAAGCACGAAAGCATAAATGCTCTCAAAGGTTTTTTTTGATTCAAATCTGATAATTCATCTTACAAGGACCATGTACTATGCTTAAATACAAGCTAGCAAGCACACAACCAAGCACTTACACACCTTAGAGCTTTCCTTACTAGGAAGGAAAGGTGTTAATTACACTAATACAACCGGTTTAGAGCTAATTAAGTACAAAGCAAGCTTAAGCAAATCCAAATACATCTAAAGCATAAAGTAAAGCAATACAAATATTTATTATATATTAATCAACTCATACTTAAGCTTAAACATGCTGAAAAGCTAGCTAGAATCCCATTGGCCAGTCGTAAAGTGAAGCTTTCTTTTTATCTGGCCAATAGCATGCAAGAAACAACTTCTTTTGCTGCTTGCTCCTTATTGGTCGTCCTTACCAAGGTTGCAGCCCATCATTGATGCCTAAGGATGTGTGCCAAGCTTTGAAGAGTGTGCCAATCAGCATTGGAAGGGAGAAAATCCTTTGGAGAAGGCAAAAACCAACTATGCTGCTGAACTGGTTTGAGGACAGTTTCTGGCCGGTTTTTAGGACTAGGTTTAAGCTTATCAAAAGTGAGTATGATTTGGTTTTCAGGCCATGGGGGTAATTTTGGGATGTGTATAAACCCCCCACAAAGAAATCAAGGTTAAACCATATTTAAGGAGGTTAACTCTACTAAAACATTTTACCTCGCAGTTTTTGACCAAAACGGGCAGGTTTGATAAAATGACTTAATCTCTTCAGTTGGTTTGGGTATGATTGAAAACGAATGCTTGGACCTGAAAGTAGACATCTTGCGGATTCCAAAAAGGTGAAAATCCAAGACTTGAACCAAAATATATCATAAGAAATAAACAGAACAAGACCGTGTATATTCTGGTCTTGCTAGGCAGTTTGGATACCTTGGGTTTATTTGCTAATGTGAAAGGGTAAATGAAGTCCAAATTGGATGAAACTTGTTTTGGTGCAAAACTGACTTCTTGAAATTCAATCTCAATGAAAATTATTAGCCTTAAACCTTAAGGAGGTCTAAGTAATTAAGCACACAAAAACAGGTTAGCTGCTGGAATTAACCCATGCCCTGCAGTTTCAATACTTAAATAAAATTTGGATGATTTATTCATCCTTTAAGCAGCATATTGAGATTACCCTTACTGATTTGATTTTCCAAATTAATGGGCGTGGGGGGATCTCCATCATCCTCCCCTTTTTTGAAAAAGATTTGACCTCAAATCGATTTAGGTAATCACTTCTTCTACTTACTTCAGTTCTGGCTAAAATAAGGTCAGCCATGCAAACAAGTCTCTTTTGATTTTAGAGACTGTTTTCTTGTCTTTTCCCTTGTTGACTTGAAAGGTGGATATAGGGGACTTCTTGGACTTGCTCCGAACCAATTCTTCAAATGCTCTTAACTCAAAATTAGGA
>JAKOGI010004259.1:0-30248 GCA_029747015.1 Carnegiea gigantea
TGAACAAGGACGGAAGGCCTGATTTGGAAGCTTTTTCCTCGTCCTGGTCAGTCCTCATCCGGCGGCCGCAGCAAATGAAATGAGAAAGATCGATGGTTTTGAGAAAGAAAAAACAACGAAAAAGGGGTGCGACACGAGGACTTCCCAGGAGGTCACCCATCCCAGTACTACTCTCGCCCAAGCACGCTTAACTGCGAAGTTCTGATGGGATCCGGTGCATCAGTGCTGGTACGATCGCACCCATCGAATTCTTGCGGAACAAGTCTTTTATAGAGTATACGCGGCTGCCGAGTCGCTCATAGATCGCGCCAAATCTAAAGAGTTCGTTACGGGCGGTAGCTCGACCGCCTTCATCGCCCCGTGCGAGCATTGGGTTTCGTCCGTGTGTTGCAGTAAAACGGGGCCTCTAAATGTGGTTTTCAGTTGCCAGTCGGAGTCCGTAAAGGAATTTCTCCGGTAATTTCGAATTAAACAAGGAGGAAAGTTAATAGGCACTGATTGGAAGGCTTTTCCTCGTCCTGGCCAAGTTCATATCCGTCTGGCCGCAGCAAATAAACGAGAAAGATCGGTGGTTTTGAGAAAGAAAAAAAAACCAAACGAAAAAGGGGTTGCAACACGGGAGGACTTCCGAGGAGGTCACCCATCCCGGTACTACTCTCGCCCAAGCACGCTTAACTGCGGAGTTCTGATGGGATCCGGTGCATTAGTGCTGGTGTGATCGCACCCATCGAATTCTTGCGGAACAAATATTTCATTGGGGGTACGCGGCCGCTGAGTTGCGCACAAAGCACGCCGGCTCCAAAGAAGTCGCAAGTTCGTAACTGACAACTCGGAAGAGGCGAGCTAAGCGTGCGTTACGGACGGTAGCTCGACCACCGTCATCGCCCCGTGCATGCATGGGGTTTCGTCCGTGCGTTGTAGTAAAAAGGGGCCTCTGATGTCTTTTTCAGGGCCACGAGGCGTCCGTAGGGGAATTTCGGTAATTTCGACTGAAAATAGGCGGATGGCGTGATTTGGACGCTTTTTCCACGTCCTGGTCAGTTCTTATCCGCTGGCCACAGCAAATGAAACGAGAAAGATCGGCGCTTCTAAGAAAGAAAAAAAAAACGAAAAAGGGGTGCAACACAAGGACTTCCCAGGAGGTCACCCATCCTAGCACTACTCTCGCCCAAGCACGCTTAACTGCGTAGTTCTGATGGGATCCGGTGCATTAGTGCTGGTATGATCGCAGCCATTAGAATTTGGCGGAACAAATCTTTTATAGAGTGCGCGCGGCTGCCGAGTCGCTCATACACCGCGCCAAATCTAAAGAGTTCGCAAGTTCGTAACTGACAGCTCGGAAGCGGCGAGCTAAGAGTTCGTTACGGACGGTAGCTCGACCGACTTCATCGCCCCGTGCGAGCATTGGGTTTCGTCCGTGTGTTGCAGTAAAAAGGGGCCTCTAATGTGGTTTTCAGTGCCAGGCGGCGTCCGTAAAGGAATTTCGGTAATTTCGATTAAACAAGGACGGAAGGCCTGATTTGGAAGCTTTTTCCTCGTCCTGGCCAGTCCTCATCCGTTGGCCGCAGCAAATGAAACGAGAAAGATCGGTGGTTTTGAGAAAGAAAAAACAACGAAAAAGGGGTGCAACACGAGGACTTCCCAAGAGGTCACCCATCCCAGTACTACTCGCGCCCAAGCACGCTTAACTGCGGAGTTCTGATGGGATCCGGTGCATTAGTGCTGGTATGATCGCACCCATTGGATTCTTGCGGAACAAATATTTCATTGAGGGTACGCGGCCGCAGAGTCGCGCATACAGCACGCGAGTCGCTCATAGATAGCGCCAAATCTAACGACGTTCGCAGTTCGTAACTGAGAAGCTCTCAAGCGGCGAGCTAAGAAAGAGTTGCGTTAAGGACAGGTCGTCGACCGCTTCACGCCCCGTGCGAGCATTGGGTTTCGTCCGTAGTTGCCAGTAAAAAGGCCTCTAATTGGTGTCAAGTTGCCAGGAGGCGTCCGTGGAGGAAATTTCGGTAATTTCGAGTGAACAAGGGCGGAAGGCCTGATTTGAAAGCTTTTTCCTCGTCCCGGTCAGTTCCCATCCGACGGCCGCAGCAATTGAAACGAGAAAGTCCGGTGCTTTTTAAGAAAGAAAAAAATAACGAAAAAGGGGTGCAACACGAGGACTTCCCAGGGGGTCACCCATCCTAGTACTACTCTCGCCCAAGCACGCTTAATTGCACATTTCTGATGGGATGCGGTGCATTAGTGCTGGGATGATCGCACCCATTGGATTCTTGCTGAACAAACGTTTCATTGAGGGTGAGCGGCCGTTGAGTTGTGCATGCAGCACGCCAGCTCCAAAGAGATCGCAAGTTCGTAACTGGCAGCTCGGAAGCGGCGAGCTAAGAGTGCGTTATGGACGGTAGCTCGACCACCCTCATCGCCCCGTGCATGCATGGGGTTTTCGTCCGTGTGTTGTATTAAAAAACGATCTCTGATGTGGTTTTCAGGGCCTGGACGCGTCCATAGGGGAATTTCGGTAATTTCAAGTGAACATGGGCGGAAGGCCTTACTTGGATGCTTTTTCCTCGTCCTGGTCAGTTCTCATCCGACGGCCGCAGCAGATGAAACGATAAAGACCGGCGCTTTTAAGGAAGAAAAAAACAACAAAAAGGGGGTGCAACACGATGACTTCCCAGGAAGTCACCCATCCTAGTACTACTCTCGCCCAAGCACGCTTAACTGCGCAGTTCTGATGGGATCCGGTGCATTAATGCTGGGATGATCGCACCCATTAGAACCTGGCGGAACAAATCTTTTATAGAGTGCACGCCTGCCGAGTCGCTCATACATCGCGCCAAATCTAAAGAGTTCGCAAGTTCGTAACTGACAGCTCGGAATCGGCGAGCTTAGAGTTCGTTACGGACGGTAGCTCGACCGCCTTCCTCGCCCTGTGCGGGCATTGGGTTTCGTCCGCGTGCTGCAGTAAAAGGGGGCCTCCAATGTGGTTTTCAGTGCCAGGCGGCGTCCGTAAAGGAATTTCGGTAATTTCGATTGAACAAGGACGGAAGGCCTAATTTGGAAGCTTTTTCCTCGTCCTGGTCAGTCCTCATCCGGCGGCCACAGCAAATGAAACGAGAAAGATCGGTGGTCTTAAGAAAGAAAAAACAACGAAGAAGGGGTGCAACACGAGGACTTCGGAGGTGGTCACCCATCCGAGTACCACTCTTGCCCAAGCACGCTTAACTGCGGAGTTCTGATGGGATCCGGTGCATTAGTGTTGGTATGATCGCACCCATCGAGTTCTTGCGGAACAAATGTTTCATTAAGATCGGTGCTTTTAAGAAAGAAAAAAATAACGAGAAAGACCGCAGCAGATGAATCCTAGTAGTACTCTCGCCCAAGCACGCTTTATTGCGCATTTCTGATTGGATCCGGTGCATTAGTGCTGGGATGATCGCACCCATTGGATTCTTGCGGAACAAATGTTTCATTGAGGGTGAGCGGCCGTTGAGTTGTGCATGCAGCACGCCAGCTCCAAAGAGATCGCAAGTTCGTAACTCGCATGCATCGGGTTTCGTCCGTGTGTTGTATTAAAAAACGACCTCTGATGTGGTTTTCAGGGCCTGGACGCGTCCGTAGGGGAATTTCGGTAATTTCAAGTGAACATGGGCGGAAGGCCTGACTTGGATGCTTTTTCCGCGTCCTGGTCAGTTCTCATCCGACGGCCACAGCAGATGAAACGAGAAAGATCGGCGCTTTTAAGGAAGAAAAATACAACGAAAAGGGGGTGCAACACGAGGACTTCCCAGGAGGTCACCCATCCTAGCACTACTCTCGCCCAAGCACGTTTAACTGCGCAGCTATGATGGGATCCGGTGCATTAATGCTGGGATGATCGCACCCATTAGAAGCTGGCGGAACAAATCTTTTATAGAGTGCACGCGGCTGCTGAGTCGCTCATACATCGCGCCAAATCTAAAGAGTTCGCGAGTTCGTAACTGACAGCTCGGAAGCGGCAAGCTAAGAGTGCGTTACGGACGGTAGCTCGACCGCCTTCATCGCCCCGTGCGAGCATTGGGTTTCGTCCGTGTGTTGCAGCAAAAAGTGGCCTCTAATGTGGTTTTTAGTGCCAGGCGGCGTCTGTAAAGGAATTTCTGTAATTTCGATTGAACAAGGACGGAAGGCCTGATTTGGAAGTTTTTTACTCGCCCTAGTCAGTCCTCATCGGGCGGTCGCAGCAAATGAAACGAGAAAGATCGGTGGTTTTGAGAAAGAAAAAATAACGAAAAAGGGGTGCAACACGAGGACCTCCCAGGAGGTCACCCATCCTAGCACTACTCTCGCCCAAGCACGCTTAACTGCGCAGTTCTGATGGGATCCGGTGCATTAATCTTGGATGATCGCACCAATTAGAACCTGGCGGAACAAATCTTTTATAGAGTGCATGCGGCTGCCGAGCCGCTCATACATCGCGCCAAAATATAAAGAGTTCGCAAGTTCGTAACTGACAGCTCGGAAGCGGCGAGCTAAGAGTGCGTTAGGGACGGTAGCTCGACCGCCTTCATCGCCCCGTGCGAGCATTGGGTTTCGTCCGTGTGTTGCAGTAAAAAGGGGCCTCTTATGTGGTTTTCAGTGCCAGGAGGCGTCCGTGGAGGAATTTCGGTAATTTCGAGTGAACAAGGGCGGAAGGCCTGATTTGAAAGCTTTTCCTCGTCCCGGTCAGTTCCCATCCGACGGCCGCAGCAAATGAAACGAGAAAGACCGGTGCTTTTAAGAAAGAAAAAATTAACGAAAAAGGGGTGCAACACGAGGACTTCCCGGGGGGTCACCCATCCTAGTACTACTCTCGCCCAAGCACGCCTAATTGCGCATTTCTGATTGGATCCGGTGCATTAGTGCTGGGATGATCGCACCCATTGGATTCTTGCGGAACAAATGTTTCATTGAGGGTGAGCGGCCGTTGAGTTGTGCATACAGCACGCCAGCTCCAAAGAGATCGCAAGTTCGTAACTGGCAGCTCGGAAGCGGCGGGCTAAGAGTGCGTTACGGACGGTAGCTCGACCACCCTCATCGCCCCGTGCATGCATGGGGTTTCGTCCGTGTGTTGTATTAAAAAACGGCCTCTGATGTGGTTTTCTGGGCCTGGACTCGTCCGTAGGGGAATTTCAGTAATTTCAAGTGAACATGGGCGGAAGGCTTGACTTGGATGCTTTTTCCTCGTCCTGGTCAGTTCTCATCCGACGGCCGCAGCAGATGAAACGAGAAAGATCGGCGCTTTTAAGGAAAAAAAAACAACGAAAAGGGGGTGCAACACGAGGACTTCCCAGGAGGTCACCCATCCTAGTACTACTCTCGCCCAAGCACGCTTAACTGCGCAGTTCTGATGGGATCCGGTGCATTAATGCTGGGATGATCGCATCCATTAGAATTTGGCGGAACAAATCTTTTATAGAGTGCACGCGGCTGCCGAGTCGCTCATACATCGCGCCAAATCTAAAGAGTTCGCGAGTTCGTAACCGACAGCTCAGAAGCGACGAGCTAAGAGTTCGTTACTGACGGTAGCTCGACCGCCTTCATCGCCCGGAGCGAGCATTGTGCTTCGTCCGTGTGTTGCAGTAAAAAGGGGCCTCTAATGTGGTTTTTAGTGCCAGGCGGCGTCCGTAAAGGACTTTCGGTAATTTCGATTGAACACGGAAGGCCTGATTTGGAAGCTTTTTCCTCGTCCTGGTCAGTCCTCATCCGGCGGCCGCAGCAAATGAAACGAGAAAGATCGGTGGTTTTGAGAAAGAAAAAACAACGAAAAAGGGGTGCAACACGAGGACTTCCCAGGAGGTCACCCATCCCAGTACTACTCTCGCCCAAGCACGCTTAACTGCGGAGTTCTGATGGGATCCGGTGCATTAGTGCTGGTATGATCGCACCCAGCGAATTCTTGCGAAACAAATGTTTCACTGAGGGTACGCGGCTGCTGAGTTGCGCATAAAGCACGCCGGCTCCAAAGAGGTCGCAAGTTCGTAACTGACAACTCGGAAGAGGCGAGCTAAGCGTGCGTTACGGACGGTAGCTCGACCACCTTCATCGCCCCGTGCATGCATGGGGTTTCGTCCGTGCGTTGCAGTAAAAAGGGGCCTCTGATGTGTTTTTCAGGGCCACGAGGCGTCCGTAGGGGAATTTCGGTAATTTCGACTGAACATAGGCGGATGGCCTGATTTGGATGCTTTTTCCACGTCCTGGTCAGTTCTTATCCGCTGGCCACAGCAAATGAAACGAGAAAGATCGGCGCTTCTAAGAAAGAAAAAAACAACGAAAAAGGGGTGCAACACGAGGACTTCCCAGGAGGTCACCCATCCTAGCGCTACTCTCGCCCCAGCACGCTTAACTGCGGAGTTCTGATGGGATCCGGTGCATCAGTGCTGGTATGATCGCACCCATCGGAATCTGACGGAACAAGTCTTTTATAGAGTGTGCGCGGCTGCCGAGTCGCTCATACATCGCGCCAAATCTAAAGAGTTCGCAAGTTCGTAACTGACAGCTCGGAAGCGGCGAGCTAAGGGGGCGTTACGGACGGTAGCTCGACCGCCTTCATCGCCCCGTGCGAGCATTGGGTTTCGTCCGTGTGTTGCAGTAAAAAGGGGCCCCTAATGTGGTTTTCAGTGCCAGGAGGTGTCCGTGGAGGAATTTCGGTAATTTCGAGTGAACAAGGGCGGAAGGCCTGATTTGAAAGCTTTTTCCTCGTCCCGGTCAGTTCCCATCCGACGGCCGCAGCAAATGGAACGAGAAAGACCGGTGCTTTTAAGAAAGAAAAAAAATAACGAAAAGGGGGTGCAACACGAGGACTTCCCAGGGGGTCACCCATCCTAGTACTACTCTCGCCCAAGCACGCTTAATTGCGCATTTCTGATGGGATTCGGTGCATTAGTGCTGGGATGATCGCACCCATTGGATTCTTGCAGAACAAATGTTTCATTGAGGGTGAGCGGCCGTTGAGTTGTGCATACAGCACGCCGGCTCCAGAGAGATCGCAAGTTCGTAACTGGCAGCTCGGAAGCGGTGAGCTAAGAGTGCGTTACGGACGGTAGCTCGACCACCCTCATCGCCCATGCATGGGGTTTCGTCCGTGTGTTGCATTAAAAAACGACCTCTGATGTGGGTTTCAGGGCCTGGACGCGTCCGTAGGGGAATTTCGGTAATTTCAAGTGAACATGGGCGGAAGGCCTGACTCGGATGCTTTTTCCTCGTCCTGGTCAGTTCTATCCGACGGCCGCAGCAGATGAAACGAGAAAGATCGGCGCTTTTAAGGAAGAAAAAAACAACGAAAAGGGGGTGCAACACGAGGACTTCCCAGGAGATCACCCATCCTAGTACTACTCTCGCCCAACCACGCTTAATTGCGCATTTCTGATGGGATCCGGTGCATTAGTACCGGGATGATCGCACCCATTGGATTCTTGCGGAACCAATGTTTCATTGAGGGTGAGCGGCTGTTGAGTCGTGCATACAGCACGCCAGCTCCAAAGAGATCGCATGTTCGTAACTGGCAGCTCGGAAGCGGCGAGCTAAGAGTGCGTTACGGACGGTAGCTCGACCACCCACATCGCCCCGTGCATGCATGGGGTTTCGTCCGTGTGTTGTATTAAAAAACGACCTCTGATGTGGTTTTCAGGCCCTGGACGCGTCCGTAGGGGAATTTCGGTAATTTCAAGTGAACATGGGCAGAAGGCCTGACTTGGATGCTTTTTCCTCGTCCTGGTCAGTTCTCATCCGACGGCCGCAGCAGATGCAACGAGAAAGATCGGCGCTTTTAAGGAAGAAAAAAACAACGAAAAGGGGGTGCAACACGAGGACCTCCCAGGAGGTCACCCATCCTAGTACTACTCTCGCCCAAGCACGCTTAACGGCGCAGTTTCCGATTGATCCGGGTGGTCATTATGTGGGGATGATCGCACCCATTAGAATTTGCGGAACAATATTTTATAGATGTGCACGCGGCTGCCGAGTCGCTCATACTCGCCGCCAAATCTAAAGAGTTCGGCAAGTTCGTACGCAGCCTCGCAGCCGCGAGCTAAGATTTCGTTACGACGGTAGCTCGCCGACTTCATCGCCCCGTGCGAGCATTGTGTTCGTCCGGTGTTGCAGTAACAAGGGGCCTCTAAAATGGTGGTTTTGGAGTGCCAGGCGGCGTCCGTAAAGAATTCGTAATTGGGGCGATTGAACAAGGACGGAAGGCCTGATTTGGAAGCTTTTTCCTCGTCCTGGTCAGTCCTCATCCGGCGGCCGCAGCAAATGAAACTAGAAAGATCGGTGGTTTTGAGAAAGAAAAAACAACGAAAAAGGGGTGCAACACGAGGACTTCCCAGGAGGTCACCCATCCTAATACTACTCTCGCCCAAGCACGCTTAACTGCGGAGTTCTGATGGGATCCGGTGCATCAGTGCTGGTATGATCGCACCCACCGGAATATGGCGGAACAAGTCTTTTATAGAGTGTACGCGGCCGCTGAGTTGCGCATAAAGCACGCCGGCTACAAAGAGGTCGCAAGTTCGTAACTGACAACTCGGAAGCGGCGAGCTAAGCGTGCGTTACGGACGGTAGCTCGACCACCTTCATCGCCCTGTGCATGCATGGGATTTCGTTCGTGCGTTGCTGTAAAAAGGGGCCTCTGATGTGTTTTTCAGGGCCACGAGGCGTCCGTAGGGGAATTTCGGTAATTTCGACTGAACAAAGGCGGATGGCCTGATTTGGATGCTTTTTCCACGTCCTGGTCAGTTCTTATCCACTGGCCGCAGCAAATGAAACGAGAAAGATCGGCGCTTCTAAGAAAGAAAAAAACAACGAAAAAGGGGTGCAACACGAGGACTTCCCATGAGGTCACCCATCCTAGCACTACTCTCGCCCAAGCACGCTTAACTGCGCAGTTCTGATGGGATCCGGTGCATTAATGCTGGGATGATCGCACCAATTAGAACCTGGCGGAACAAATCTTTTATAGAGTGCACGCGGCTGCCGAGCCGCTCATACATCGCGCCAAAATATAAAGAGTTCGCAAGTTCGTAACTGACAGCTCGGAAGCGGCAAGCTAAGAGTGCGTTATGGGCGGTAGCTCGACCGCCTTCATCGCCCCGTGCGAGCATTGGGTTTCGTCCGTGTGTTGCAGTAAAAAGGGGCCTCTAATGTGGTTTTTAGTGCCAGGAGGCGTGCGTGGAGGAATTTCGGTAATTTCGAGTGAACAAGGGCGGAAGGCCTGATTTGAAAGCTTTTTCCTCGCCCCGGTCAGTTCCCATCCGACGGCCGCAGTAAATGAAACGAGAAAGACCGATGCTTTTAAGAAAGAAAAAAATAACGAAAAAGGGGTGCAACACGAGGACTTCCCCGGGGGTCACCCATCCTAGTACTACTCTCGCCCAAGCACGCTTAATTGCGCATTTCTGATGGGATCCGGTGCATTAGTGCTGGGATGATTGCACCCATTGGATTCTTGCGGAACAAATGTTTCATTGAGGGTGAGCGGCCGCTGAGTTGTGCATACAGCACGCCAGCTCCAAAGAGATCGCAAGTTCGTAACTGGCAGCTCGGAAGCGGCGAGCTAAGAGTGAGTTACGGACGGTAGCTCGACAACCCTCATCGCCCCGTGCGTGCATGGGGTTTCGTCCGTGTGTTGTATTAAAAAACGACCTCTGATGTGGTTTTCCGGGCCTGGACTCGTCCGTAGGGGAATTTCGGTAATTTCAAGTGAACATGGGCGGAAGGCTTGACTTGGATGCTTTTTCCTCGTCCTGGTCAGTTCTCATCCGACGGCCGCAGCAGATGAAACGAGAAAGATCGGCGCTTTTAAGATAGAAAAAAACAACGAAAGGGGGTGCAACAGGAGGACTTCCCAGGAGGTCACCCATCCTAGGACTACTCTCGCTCAAGCACGCTTAACTGCGCAGTTCTGATGGGATCCGGTGCATTAATGCTGGGACGATCGCACCCATTAGCGTTTGGCGGAACAAATCTTTTATAGAGTGCACGCGGCTGCCGAGTCGCTCATACATCGCGCCAAATCTAAAGAGTTCGCAAGTTCGTAACTAACAGCTCGGAAGCGGCGAGCTAAGAGTTCGTTACGGACGGTAGCTCGACCGCCTTCATCGCCCCGTGCGAGCATTGGGTTTTGTCCGTGTGTCTCAGTAAAAAGGGGCCTCTAATGTGGTTTTCAGTGCCAGGCGGCGTCTGTAAAGGAATTTCGGTAATTTCGATTGAACAAGGACGGAAGGGCTGATTCGGAAGCTTTTTCCTCGTCCTGGTCAGTCCTCATCCGGCGGCCGCAGCAAATGAAACGAGAAAGATCGGTGGTTTTGAGAAAGAAAAACAACGAAAAAGGGGTGCAACACGAGGACTTCCCAGGAGGTCACCCATCCCAGCACTACTCTCGCCCGAGCACGCTGAACTGCGGAGTTCTGATGGGATCCGGTGCATTAGTGCTGGTATGATCGTACCCATCGAATTCTTGCGGAACAAATGTTTCGTTGAGGGTACGCGGCCGCTGAGTTGTGCATAAAGCACGCCGGCTCCAAAGAGGTCGCAAGTTCGTAACTGACAACTCGGAAGAGGCGAGCTAAGCGTGCGTTACAGACGGTCCCTCGACCAGCTTCATCGCCCCGTGCATGCATGGGGTTTCGTCCGGGCGTTGCAGTAGAAAGGGGCCTCTGATGTGTTTTTCAGGGCCACGAGGCGTCCGTAGGGGAATTTCGGTAATTTCGACTGAACTTAGGCGGATGGCCTGATTTGGATGGTTTTTCCACGTCCTGGCCAGTGCTTATCCGCTGGCCACAGCAAATGAAACGAGAAAGATCGGCGCTTCTAAGAAAGAAAAAAACAACGAAAAAGGGGTGCAACACGAGGGCTTCCCAGGGGGTCACCCATCCCAGCACTACTCTGGCCCAAGCACGCCTAAACGCGGAGTTCTGATGGGATCCGGTGCATTAGTGCTGGTATGATCCCACTCATCGAATTCTTGCGGAACAAATGTTTCATTGAGGGTACGCGGCCGCTGAGTTGCGCATAAAGCATGCCAGCTCCAAAGAGGTCGCAAGTTCGTAACTGACAATTCGGAAGGGGCGAGCTAAGCGTGCGTTACGGACGGTAGCTCGACCACCGTCATCGCCCCGTGCATGCATGAGGTTTCGTCCGTGCGTTGCAGTAAAAAGGGGCCTCCGATGTGTTTTTCAGGGCCACGAGGCGTCCGCAGGGGAATTTCGGTAATTTTGACTGAACATGTGCGGATGACCTGATTTGGATGCTTTTTCCACGTCCTGGTCAGTTCTCATCCGCTGGCCACAGCAAATGAAACGAGAAAGATCGGCGCTTTTAAGAAAAAAAAAAAACAACGAAAAGGGGGTGCAACACGAGGACTTCCCAGGAGGTCACCCATCCTAGCACTACTCTCGCCCAAGCACGCTTAACTGAGGAGTTCTGATGGGATCCGGTGCATCAGTGTTGGTATGATCGCACCCATCGGAAACTGGCGGAACAAGTCTTTTATAGAATGTACGCAGCTGCCGAGTCGCTCATAGATCGCGCCAAATCTAAAGAGTTCGCAAGTTCGTAACTGACAGCCCGGAAGCGGCGAGCTAAGAGTGCGTTACGGACTGTAGCTCGACCGCCTTCATCGCCCCGTGCGAGCATTGGGTTTCGTCCTTGTGTTGCAGTAAAACGGGGCCTCTAATGTGGTTTTCAGTGCCAGGAGGCGTCTGTAAAGGAATTTCGGTAATTTCGATTGAACAAGGACGGAAGGCCTGATTCGGAAGCTTTTTCCTCGTCCTGGTCAGTCCTCATCCGGCGGCCGCAGCAAATGAAACGAGAAAGATCGGTGGTTTTGAGAAAGAAAAAACAACGAAAAAGGGGTGCAACACGAGAACTTCCCAGGAGGTCACCCATCCCAGTACTACTCTCGCCCAAGCACGCTTAACTGCGGAGGTCTGATGGGATCCGGTGCATTAGTGCTGGTATGATCGCACCCATCGAATTCTTGCGGAACAAATGTTTCATTGAGGGTACGCGGCCGCTGAGTTGCACATAAAGCACGCCAGCTCCGAAGAGGTCGCAAGTTCGTAACTGACAACTCGGAAGAGGCGAGCTAAGCGTGCGTTACGGACGGTAGCTCGACCACCTTCATTGGCCCGTGCATGCATGGGGTTTCGTCCGTGCATTGCAGCAAAAAGGGGCCTCTAATGTGTTTTTCAGGGCCACGAGGCGTCCGTAGGGGAATTTCGGTAATTTCGACTGAACATAGGCGGATGGCCTGATTTGGATGCTTTTTCCACGTCCTGGTCAGTTCTTATCCGCTGACCACAGCAAATGAAACGAGAAAGATCGGCGCTTCTAAGAAAGAAAAAAACAACGAAAAAGGGGTGCAACACGAGGACTTCCCAGGAGGTCACCCATCCTAGCACTACTCTCGCCCAAGCACGCTTAACTGCGGAGTTCTGATGGGATCCGGTGCATCAGTGCTGGTATGATCGCACCCATCGGAATCTGGCGGAACAAGTCTTTTACAGAGTGTACGCGGCTGCCGAGTCGCTCATAGATCGCGCCAAATCTAAAGAGTTCGCAAGTTCGTAACTGACAGCTCGGAAGCGGCAAGCTAAGAGTGCGTTACGGGCGGTAGCTCGACCGCCTTCATCGCCCCGTGCGAGCATTGGGTTTCGTCCGTGTGTTGCAGTAAAAAGGGGCCTCTAATGTGGTTTTCAGTGCCAGGCGGCGTCCGTAAAGGAATTTCGGTAATTTCGATTGAACAAGACGGAAAGGCCTGATTTGAAAGCTTTTTCCTCGTCCTGGTCAGTCCTCATCCGGCGGCCGCAGCAAATGAAACGAGAAAGATCGGTGGTTTTGAGAAAGAAAAAACAACGAAAAAGGGGTGCAACACGAGGACTTCCCAGGAGGTCACCCATCCCAATACCACCCTCGGCCAAGCACGCTTAACTGCGGAGTTCTGATGGGATCCGGTCCATTAGTGCAGGTATGATCACACCCATCGAATTCTCGCGGAACAAATGTTTCATTGAGGGTACGCGGCCGCTGAGTTTTGCATAAAGCACGCCGGCTCCAAAGAGGTCGCAAGTTCGTAACTGACAACTCGGAAGAGGCGAGCTAAGCGCGCGTTATGGACGGTAGCTCAACCACCTTCATCGCCCCGTACATGCATGGGGTTTCGTCCGTGCGTTGCAGTAAAAAGGGGGCTCTGATGTGTTTTTCAGGGCCACGAGGCGTCCGTAGGGGAATTTCGGTAATTTCGACTGAACATAGGCGGATGGCCTGATTTGGATGCTTTTTCCACGTCCCGGTCAGTTCTTATCCGCTGGCCACAGCAAATGAAACGAGAAAGATCGGCGCTTCTAAGAAAGAAAAAAACAACGAAAAAGGGTTGCAACACGAGGACTTCCCAGGAGGTCACCCATCCTAGCACTACTCTCGCCCAAGCACGCTTAACTGCGCAGTTCTAATGGGATCCGGTGCAATAGTGCTGGTATGATCGCACCCATCGGAATCTGGCGGAACAAGTCTTTTATAGAGTGTACGCGGCTGCCGAGTCGCTCATAGATCGCGCCAAATGTAAAGAGTTCACAAGTCCGTAACTGACAGCTCGGAAGCGGCGAGCTAAGAGTGCATTACGAACGGTAGCTCGACCACCCTCATCGCCCCGTGCATGCATGGGGTTTCGTCCGTGTGTTGTATTAAAAAAACGACCTCTGATGTGGTTTTCAGGGCCTGGACGCGTCCGTAGGGGAATTTCGGTAATTTCAACTGAACATGGGCGGAAGGCCTGACTTGGATGCTTTCTCCTCGTCCTGGTCAGTTCTCATCCGACGGCCGCAGCAGATGAAACGAGAAAGATCGGCGCTTTTAAGGAAGAAAAAAAACAACGAAAAGGGGGTGCAACACGAGGACTTCCCAGGAGGTCACCCATCCAAGTACTAGTCTCGCCCAAGCACGCTTAACTGCGCAGTTCTGATGGGATCCGGTGCATTAATGCTGGGATGATCGCAACCATTAGAATCTGGCGGAACAAATCTTTTATAGAGTGCACGCGCCTGCCGAGTCGCGCATACATCGCGCCAAATCTAAAGAGTTCGCAAGTTCGTAACTGACAGCTCGGAAGCGGCGAGCTAAGATTTCGTTACGGACGGTAGCTCGACCGCCTTCATCGCCCCGTGCGAGCATTGGGTTTCGTCCATGTGTTGCAGTAAAAAAGGGCCTCTAATGTGGTTTTCAGTGCCAGGCGGCGTCCGTAAAGGAATTTCGGCAATTTTGATTGAACAACGACGGAAGGCCTGATTTGGAAGCTTTTTCCTCGTCCTGGTCAGTCCTCATCCGGCGGCCGCAGCAAATGAAATAAGAAAGATCGATGGTTTTAAGAAAGAAAAAACAACGAAAAAGGGGTGCAACACGAGGACTTCCCAGGAGGTCACCCATCCCAGTACTACTCTCGCCCAAGCACGCTTAACTGCGAAGTTCTGATGGGATCCGGTGCATCAGTGCTGGTACGATCGCACCCATCGAATTCTTGCGGAACAAGTCTTTTATAGAGTATACGCGGCTGCCGAGTCGCTCATAGATCGCGCCAAATCTAAAGAGTTCGTTACGGGCGGTAGCTCGACCGCCTTCATCGCCCCGTGCGAGCATTGGGTTTCGTCCGTGTGTTGCAGTAAAACGGGGCCTCTAATGTGGTTTTCAGTGCCGGGCGGCGTCCGTAAAGGAATTTCGGTAATTTCGATTAAACAAGGACGGAAGGCCTGAATTGGAAGCTTTTTCCTCGTCCTGGCCAGTCCTCATCCGTCGGCCGCAGCAAATGAAACGAGAAAGATCGGTGGTTTTGAGAAAGAAAAAACAACGAAAAAGGGGTGCAACACGAGGACTTCCGAGGAGGTCAACCATCCCGGTACCACTCTCGCCCAAGCACGCTTAACTGCGGAGTTCTGATGGGATCCGGTGCATTGGTGCTGGTGTGATCGCACCCATCGAATTCTTGCGGAACAAATATTTCATTGGGGGTACGCGGCCGCTGAGTTGCGCACAAAGCACGCCGGCTCCAAAGAGGTCGCAAGTTCGTAACTGACAACTCGGAAGAGGCGAGCTAAGCGTGCGTTACGGACGGTAGCTCGACCACCGTCATCGCCCCGTGCATGCAAGGGGTTTCGTCCGTGCGTTGCAGTAAAAAGGGGCCTCTGATGTGTTTTTCAGGGCCACGAGGCGTCCGTAGGGGAATTTCGTAATTTCGACTGAACATAGGCGGATGGCCTGATTTGGATGCTTTTTCCACGTCTTGGTTAGTTCTTATCCGCTGGCCACAGCAAATGAAACGAGAAAGATCGGCGCTTCTAAGAAAGAAAAAAAACAACGAAAAAGGGGTGCAACACGAGGACTTCCCAGGAGGTCACCCATCCTAGCACTACTCTCGCCCAAGCACGCTTAACTGCGCAGTTCTGATGGGATCCGGTACATTAATGCTGGTATGATCGCAGCCATTAGAATTTGGCGGAACAAATCTTTCATAGAGTGCGCGCGGCTGCCGAGTCGCTCATACACCGCGCCAAATCTAAAGAGTTCGCAAGTTCGTAACTGACAGCTCGGAAGCGGCGAGCTAAGAGTGCGTTACGGACGGTAGCTCGACCGCCGTCATCGCCCCGTGCGAGCATTGGGTTTCGTCCGTGTGTTGCAGTAAAAAGGGGCCTCTAATGTGGTTTTCAGTGCCAGGCGGCGGCCGTAAAGGAATTTCGGTAATTTCGATTGAACAAGGACGGAAGGCCTGATTTGGAAGCTTTTTCCTCGTCCTGGCCAGTCCTCATCCGGCGGCCGCAGCGAATGAAACGAGAAAGATCGGTGGTTTTGAGAAAGAAAAAACAACGAAAAAGGGGTGCAACACGAGGACTTCCGAGGAGGTCACCCATCCCGGTACTACTCTCGCCCAAGCACGCTTAACTGCGGAGTTCTGATGGGATCCGGTGCATTAGTGCTGGTGTGATCGCCCCCATCGAATTCTTGCGGAACAAATATTTTATTGAGGGTACGCGGCCGCTGAGTTGCGCACAAAGCACGCCGAGTCGCTCATAGATCGCGCCAAATCTAAAGAGTTCGCAAGTTCGTAACTGAGAGCTCGGAAGCGGCGAGCTAAGAGTGCGTTACGGACGGTAGCTCGACCGCCTTCATCGCCCCGTGCGAGCATTGGGTTTCGTCCGTATGTTGCAGTAAAAAGGGGCCTCTAATGTGGTTTTCAGTACCAGGAGGCGTCCGTGGAGGAATTTCGGTAATTTCGAGTGAACAAGGGCGGAAGGCCAGATTTGAAAGCTTTTTCCTCGCCCCGGTCAGTTCCCATCCGACGGCCGCAGCAAATGAAACTAGAAAGACCGGTGCTTTTAGGAAAGAAAAAAATAACGAAAAGGGGGTGGAACACGAGGACTTCCGAGGGGGTCACCCATCCTAGCACTACTCTCGCCCAAGCACGCTTAATTGCGCATTTATGATGGGATCCGGTGCATTAGTGCTGGGATGACCGCACCCATTGGATTCTTGCGGAACAAATGTTTCATTGAGGGTGAGCGGCCGTTGAGTTGTGCATGCAGCACGCCAGCTCCAAAGAGATCGCAAGTTCGTAACTGGCAGCTCGGAAGCGGCGAGCCAAGAGTGCGTTACGGACGGTAGCTCGACCACCCTCATCGCCCCGTGCATGCATGGGGTTTCGTCCGTGTGTTGTATTAAAAAACGATCTCTGATGTGGTTTTCAGGGCCTGGACGCGTCCGTAGCGGAATTTCGGTAATTTCAAGTGAACATGGGCGGAAGGCCTTACTTGGATGCTTTTTCCTCGTCCTGGTCAGTTCTCATCCGACGGCCCAGCAGATGAAACGAGAAAGATAGGCGCTTTTTAAGGAAGAAAAAACAACGAAAAGGGGTGCGCAACACGAGGACTTCCCAGGAGGTCACCCATCCTAGTACTACTCTCGCCCAAGCACGCTTAACTGCGCAGTTCTGATGGGATCCGGTGCATTAATGCTGGGATGATCGCACCCATTAGAACTGGCGGAACAAATCTTTTATAGAGTGCACGCCTGCCGAGTCGCTCATACATCGCGCCAAATCTAAAGAGTTCGCAAGTTCGTAACTGACAGCTCGGAAGCGGCGAGCTAAGAGTTCGTTACGGACGGTAGCTCGACCGCCTTCATCGCCCCGTGCGAGCATTGGGTTTCGTCCGTGTGTTGCAGTAAAAAGGGGCCTCTAATGTGGTTTTCAGTGCCAGGCGGCGTCCGTAAAGGAATTTCGGTAATTTCGATTGAACAAGGACGGAAGGCCTGATTTGGAAGCTTTTTCCTCGTCCTGGTCAGTCCTCATCCGGCGGCCGCAGCAAATGAAACGAGAAAGATCGGTGGTCTTAAGAAAGAAAAAACAACGAAGAAGGGGTGCAACACGAGGACTTCGGAGGTGGTCACCCATCCCAGTACCACTCTTGCCCAAGCACGCTTAACTGCGGAGTTCTGATGGGATCCGGTGCATTAGTGTTGGTATGATCGCACCCGTCGAGTTCTTGCGGAACAAATGCTTCATTAAGATCGGTGCTTTTAAGAAAGAAAAAAATAACGAGAAAGACCGCAGCAGATGAATCCTAGTAGTACTCTCGCCCAAGCACGCTTAATTGCGCATTTCTGATTGGATCCGGTGCATTAGTGCTGGGATGATCGCACCCATTGGATTCTTGCAGAACAGATGTTTCATTGAGGGTGAGCGGCCGTTGAGTTGTGCATGCAGCACGCCAGCTCCAAAGAGATCGCAAGTTCGTAACTGGCATGCATCGGGTTTCGTCCGTGTGTTGTATTAAAAAACGACCTCTGATGTGGTTTTCAGGGCCTGGACGCGTCCGTAGGGGAATTTCGGTAATTTCAAGTGAACATGGGCGGAAGGCCTGACTTGGATGCTTTTTCCGCGTCCTGGTCAGTTCTCATCCGACGGCCGCAGCAGATGAAACGAGAAAGATCGGCGCTTTTAAGGAAGAAAAATACAACGAAAAGGGGGTGCAACACGAGGACTTCCCAGGAGGTCACCCATCCTAGCACTACTCTCGCCCAAGCACGTTTAACTGCGCAGCTACGATGGGATCCGGTGCATTAATGCGGGGATGATCGCACCCATTAGAATCTGGCGGAACAAATCTTTTATAGAGTGCACGCGGCTGCCGAGTCGCTCATACACCGCGCCAAATCTAAAGAGTTCGCAAGTTCGTAACGGACAGCCCGGAAGCGACGAGCTAAGAGTGCGTTACGGACGGTAGCTCGACCGCCTTCATCGCCCCGTGCGAGCATTGGGCTTCGTCCGTGTGTTGCAGCAAAAAGGGGCCTCTAATGTGGTTTTGAGTGCCAGGCGGCGTCCGTAAAGGAATTTCGGTAATTTCGATTGAACAAGGACGGAAGGCCTGATTTGGAAGATTTTTACTCGTCCTGGTCAGTCCTCATCCGGCGGCCGCAGCAAATGAAACGAGAAAGATCGGTGGTTTTGAGAAAGAAAAAACAACGAAAAAGGGGTCCAACACGAGGACTTCCCAGGAGGTCACCCATCCCAGCACTACACTCGCCCAAGCACGCTTAACTGCGCAGTTCTGATGAGATCCGGTGCATTAATGCTGGGATGATCGCACCAATAGAACCTGGCGGAACAAATCTTTCATAGAGGGCACGCGGCCGCCGAGCCGCGCATAAAGCACGCCAAATACAAAGAGGTCGCAAGTTCGTAACTGACAACTCGGAAGAGGCGAGCTAAGAGTGCGTACGGACGGTAGCTCGACCACCTTCATCGCCCCGTGCAAGCATGGGGTTTCGTCCGTGCGTTGCAGTAAAAAGGGGCCTCTAATGTGGTTTTCAGGGCCACGAGGCGTCCGTAGAGGAATTTCGGTAATTTCGACTGAACAAAGGCGGAAGGCCTGATTTGAAAGCTATTTCCGCGCCCCGGTCAGTTCCCATCCGACGGCCGCAACAAATGAAACGAGAAAGACCGGCGCTTCTAAGAAAGAAAAAAACAACGAAAAAGGGGTGCAACACGAGGACATCCCAGGGGTCACCCATCCTAGCACTACTCTCGCCCAAGCACGCCTAACTGCGCAGTTCTGATGGGATCCGGTGCATCAGTGCTGGGATGATCGCACCCATCGGAATCTGGCGGAACAAATCTTTCATAGAGGGTAAGCGGCCGCCGAGTCGCCCATACAACACGCCAAATCCAAAGAGTTCGCAAGTTCGTAACTGACAGCTCGGAAGCGGCGAGCTAAGAGTGCGTTACGGACGGTAGCTCGACCACCCTCATCGCCCCGTGCAAGCATGGGGTTTCGTCCGTGTGTTGCAGCAAAAAACGGCCTCTAATGTGGTTTTCAGGGCCAGGACGCGTCCGTAAAGGAATTTCAGTAATTTCAAGTGAACAAGGACGGAAGGCCTGATTGGAAGCTTTTTACTCGCCCAGGTCAGTCCTCATCCGACGGCCGCAGCAAATGAAACGAGAAAGATCGGCGCTTTTAAGAAAGAAAAAAAAACGAAAAAGGGGTGCAACACAAGGACTTCCCAGGAGGTCACCCATCCTAGCACTACTCTCGCCCAAGCACGCTTAACTGCACAGTTCTGATGGGATCCGGTGCATCAATGCTGGGATGATCGCACCCATCAGAACTGACGGAACAAATCTTTTATAGAGTGCACGCGGCTGCCGAGTCGCTCATACATCGCGCCAAATCTAAACAGTTCGCAAGTTCGTAACCGACAGCTCGGAAGCAACGAGCTAAGAGTGCGTTACGGACGGTAGCCCGACCGCCTTCATCGCCCCGAGCGAGCATTGGGCTTCGTCCGTGTGTTGCAGTAAAAAGGGGCCTCTAATGTGGTTTTCAGTGCCAGGAGGCATCCGTAAAGGAATTTCGGTAATTTCGAGTGAACAAGGACGGAAGGCCTGATTTGAAGCTTTTTCCTCGTCCCGGTCAGTCCCATCCGACGGCCGCAGCAAATGAAACGAGAAAGACCGGTGTTTTAAGAAAGAAAAAACAACGAAAAAGGGGTACAACACGAGGACTTCCCAGGAGGTCACCCATCCCAGTACTACTCTCGCCCAAGCACGCTTAACTACGCAGTTCTGATGGGATCCGGAGCATTAGTGCTGGGATGATCGCACCATCGAATCTTGCGGAACAAATGTTTCATTGAGGGTAAGCGGCCGCTGAGTTGCGCATAAAGCACGCCAGCTCCAAAGAGATCACAAGTTCGTAACTGACAGCTCGGAAGAGGCGAGCTAAGAGTGCGTTACGGACGGTACCTCAACCACCCTCATCGCCCCGTGCATGCATGGGGTTTCGTCCGTGCGTTGCAGTAAAAACGACCTCTGATGTGGTTTTCAGGGCCACGACGCGTCCGTAGGGGAATTTCGGTAAGTTCAACTGAACATAGGCGGAAGGCCTGACTTGGATGCTATTTCCGCGTCCTGGTCAGTCCCCATCCGCCGGCCGCAACAAATGAAACGAGAAAGATCGGCGCTTCTAAGAAAGAAAAAACAACAAAAAAGGGGTGCAACACGAGGACCTCCCAGGAGGTCACCCATCCCAGCACTACTCTCGCCCAAGCACGCTTAACTGCAGAGCTCTGATGGGATCCGGTGCATCAGTGCGGGTATGATCGCACCCACCGAATCTGCGGAACAAATCTTTCATAGAGGGTACGCGACCGCCGAGTCGCGCATACAGCACGCCAAATCTAAAGAGGTCGCAAGTTCGTAACTGACAACTCGGAAGAGGCGAGCTAAGAGGGCGTTACGGACGGTAGCTCGACCACCTTCATCGCCCCGTGCAAGCATGGGGTTTCGTCCATGTGTTGCAGTAAAAAGGGGCCTCTAATGTGGCTTTCAGGGCCACGAGGCATCCGTAGAGGAATTTCGGTAATTTCGACTGAACAAAGGCGGAAGGCCTGATTTGAAAGCTTTTTCCACGTCCTGGTCAGGTCCCATCCAACGGCCGCAGCAAATGAAACGAGAAAGACCGGCGCTTCTAAGAAAGAAAAAAACAACGAAAAGAGGGTGCAACACGAGGACTTCCCAGGAGGTCACCCATCCTAGCACTACTCTCGCCCAAGCACGCTTAACTGCGCAGTTCTAATGGGATCCGGTGCATTAATGCTGGGATGATCGCACCCATTAGATTTGGCAGAACAAATCTTTCATAGAGTGACCGGCCGCCGAGTCGCGCATACAGCACGCCAAATCCAAAGAGATCGCAAGTTCGTAACTAACAGCTCGGAAGCGGCGAGCTAAGAGTGCATTACGGACGGTAGCTCGACCACCCTCATCGCCCCGTGCAAGCATGGGGTTTCGTCCCTGTGTTGCAGTAAAAACGACCTCTAATGTGGTTTTCAGGGCCAGGACGCGTCCGTAGAGGAATTTCGGTAATTTCAAGTGAACAAGGGCGGAAAGCCTGACTTGAAAGCTTTTCCCTCGTCCCGGTCAGTTCCCATCCGACGGCCGCAGCAAATGAAACGAGAAAGACCGGCGCTTTTAAGAAAGAAAAAAACAACGAAAAAGGGGTGCAACACGAGGACTTCCCAGGAGATCACCCATCCTAGTACTACTCTCGCCCAACCACGCTTAATTGCGCATTTCTGATGGGATCCGGTGCATTAGTACCGGGATGATCGCACCCATTGGATTCTTGCGCAACAAATGTTTCATTGAGGGTGAGCGGACGTTGAGTTGTGCATACAGCACGCCAGCTCCAAAGAGATCGCAAGTTCGTAACTGGCAGCTCAGAAGCCGCGAGCTAAGAGTGCGTTACGGACGGTAGCTCGACCACCCTCATCGCCCCGTGCATGCAAGGGGTTTCGTCCGTGTGTTGGATTAAAAAACGACCTCTGATGTGGTTTTCAGGCCCTGGACGCGTCCGTAGGGGAATTTCGGTAATTTCAAGTGAACATGGGCAGAAGGCCTGACTTAGATGCTTTTTCCTAGTCCTGGTCAGTTCTCATCCGACGGCCGCAGCAGATGAAACGAGAAAGATCGGCGCTTTTAAGGAAAAAAAAAACAACGAAAAGGGGGGGCAACACGAGGACTTCCCAGGAGGTCCCCATCCTAATACTACTCTCGCCCAAGCACGCTTAACTACGCAGTTCTGATGGGATCCGGTGCATTAATGCTGGGAAGATCGCACCCATTAGAATCCGGCGGAACAAATCTTTTACAGAGTGCACGCCGCTGCCGAGTCGCCCATACATCGCGCCAAATCTAAAGAGTTCGCAAGTTCGTAACGGACAGCTCGGAAGCGACGAGCTAAGAGTTCGTTACGGACGGTAGCTCGACCGCCTTCATCGCCCCGTGCGAGCATTGGGCTTCGTCCGTGTGTTGCAGCAAAAAGGGGCCTCTAATGTGGTTTTGAGTGCCAGGCGGCGTCCGTAAAGGAATTTCGGTAATTTCGATTGAACAAGGACGGAAGGCCTGATTTGGAAGCTTTTTACTCGTCCTAGTCAGTCCTCATCCGGCGGCCGCAGCAAATGAAACGAGAAAGATCGGTGGTTTTGAGAAAGAAAAAACAACGAAAAAGGGGTCCAACACGAGGACTTCCCAGGAGGTCACCCATCCCAGTACTACACTCGCCCAAGCACGCTTAACTGCGGAGTTCTGATGGGATCCGGTGCATTAGTGCTGGGATGATCGCACCCATCGAATTCTTGCGGAACAAACATTTCATTGAGGGCAAGCGGCCGCTGAGTTGCGCATAAAGCACGCCAGCTACAAAGAGATCGCAAGTTCGTAACTGACAACTCGGAAGAGGCGAGCTAAGAGTGCGTTACGGACGGTAGCTCGACCACCCTCATCGCCCCGTGCATGCAGGGGGTTTCGTCCGTGCGTTGCAGAAAAAAACGACCTCTGATGTGGTTTTCAGGGACACGACGCGTCCGTAGGGGAATTTCGGCAATTTCAACTGAACATAGGCGGAAGGCCTGACTTGGATGCTTTTCCCACGTCCTGGCAAGTTCTCATCCGACGGCCACAGCAAATGAAACGAGAAAGATCGGCGATTCTAAGAAAGAAAAAAACAACGAAAAAGGGGTGCAACACGAGGACTTCCCAGGAGGTCACCCATCCTAGTACTACTCTCGCACAAGCACGCTTAACTGCGCAGTTCGGATGGGATCCGGTGCATTAATGCTGGGATGATCGCACCCATTAGAATCTGGCGGAACAAATCTTTTATAGAGTGCACGCGCCTGCCGAGTCGCCCATACATCGCGCCAAATCTAAAGAGTTCGCAAGGTCATAACTGACAGCTCGGAAGCGGCGAGCTAAGAGTTCGTTACGGACGGTAGCTCGACCGCCTTCATCGACCCGTGCGAGCATCGGGTTTCGTCCGTGTGTTGCAGTAAAAAGGGGCCTCTAACGTGGGTTTCAGTACCAGGCGGCGTCCGTAAAGGAATTTCGGTAATTTCGATTGAACAAGGACGGAAGGCCTGATTGGAAGCTTTTTACTCGCCCTGGTCAGTCCTCATCCGGCGGCCGCAACAAATGAAACGAGAAAGATCGGTGGTTTTGAGAAAGAAAAAACAACGAAAAACGGGTGCAACACGAGGACTTCCCAGGAGGTCACCCATCCCAGCACTACTCTCGCCCAAGCACGCTTAACTGCGGAGTTCTGATGGGATCCGGTGCATCAGTGCTGGTATGATCCCACCCATCGAATCTGCGGAACAAACCTTTCATAGAGGGTACGCGGCCGCCGAGCCGCGCATACAGCACGCCAAATCCAAACAGGTCGCAAGTTCGTAACTGACAACTCGGAAGAGGCGAGCTAAGAGTGCGTTACGGACGGGAGCTCGACCACCTTCATCGCCCCGGGCAAGCATGGGGTTTCGTCCGTGCGTTGCAGTAAAAAGGGGCCTCTAATGTGGTTTTCAGGGCCACGAGGCATCCGTAGAGGAATTTCGGTAATTTCGACTAAACAAAGGCGGAAGGCCTGATTTGAAAGCTTTTTCCACGTCCCGGTCAGTTCCCATCCGACGGCCCAGCAAAGGAAACGAGAAAGACCGGTGCTTCTAAGAAAGAAAAAAACAACGAAAAAGGGGTACAACACGAGGACTTCCCAGGAGGTCACCCATCCTAGCACTACTCTCGCCCAAGCACGCTTAACTGCGGGGTTCTGATGGGATCCGGTGCATCAGTGCTGGTATGATCACACCCATCGGAATATGGCGGAACAAGACTTCTATAGAGTGTACCGGCTGCCGAGTCGCTCATAGATCGCGCCGAATCTAAAGAGTTCGCAAGTTCGTAACTGACAGCTCGGAAGCGGCGAGCTAAGAGTGCGTTACGGACGGTAGCTCGACCGCCTTCATCGCCCCGTGCGAGCATTGGGTTTCGTCCGTGTGTTCCAGTAAAAAGGGGCCTCTAATGTGGTTTTCAGTGCCAGGAGGCGTCCTGGAGGAATTTCGGTATTTCGATTGCCAAGGTCGGAAGGCCTGATTTGAAGCTTTTCCTCGTCCGTCAGTTTCCCTCCGACGGCCGCAGCAAATGAAACGAGAAAGACCGGTGCTTGTTTTCAGAAAGAACAAAATAACGAAAAGGGGTGGCAAATCACGGAAGGATTCCCAGGGGGTCCACCCATCCTAGTCCTACTTCTCGCCCAAGCACCGCTTAATTGTGCTTTTCTGATGGGAATCCGGTGCATTAGTGCTGGTATGATCGCACCCTTCGATTTCTTGCGGAACAAATGTTTCATTGAGGGTGAGCGGCCGTTGAGTTGTGCATACAGCACGCCAGCTCCAAAGAGATCGCAAGTTCGTAACTGCAGCTCGGAAGCGGCGAGCTAAGAGTGCGTTACGGACGGTAGCTCGACCACCCTCATCGCCCCGTGCATGCATGGGGTTTCGTCCGTGTGTTGTATTAAAAAACGGCCTCTGATGTGGTTTTCCGGGCCTGGACTCGTCCGTAGCGTAATTTCGGTAATTTCAAGTGAACATGGGCGAAAGGCCTGACTTGGATGCTTTTTCCCCGTCCTGGTCAGTTCTCATCCGACGGCCGCAGCAGATGAAACGAGAAAGATCGGCGCTTTTAAGGAAGAAAAAAACAACGAAAAGGGTGTGCAACACGAGGACTTCCCAGGAGGTCACCCATCCTAGTACTACTCTCGCCCAAGCACGCTTAACTGCGGAGTTCTGATGGGATCCGGTGCATTAGTGCTGGTATGATCGCACCCATTGGAATCTTGCGGAACAAATCTTTTTATAGGGTGGCACGGGCGCTACGCCGAGTCGGTCATACAACGCGCCAAATCTAAAGAGGTCGCAAGTTCGTAACTGACAGCTCGGAAGCGGCGAGCTAAGAGTTCGTTACGGACGGAAGCTCGACCGCCTTCATCGCCCCGTGCGAGCTTTGGGTTTCGTCCGTGCGTTGCAGTAAAAAGGGGCCTCTAATGTGGTTTTCAGTGCCAGGCGGCGTCCGTAAAGGAATTTCGGTAATTTCGATTGAACAAGCACGGAAGGCCTGATTTGGAAGCTTTTTCCTCGTCCGGGTCAGTCCTCATCCGGCGGTCGCAGCAAATGAAACGAGAAAAATCGGTGGTTTTGAGAAAGAAAAAACAACGAAAAAGGGGTGCAACACGAGGACTTTCCAAGAGGTCACCCATCCCAGTACTACTCCCGCCCAAGCACGCTTAACCGCGGAGTTCTGATGGGATCCGGTGCATTAGTGCTGGTATGATCGCACCCATCGAATTCTTGCGGAACAAATGTTTCATTGAGGGTACGCGGCCGCCGAGTTGCGCATAAAGCACGCCGGCTCCAAAGAGGTCGCAAGTTCGTAACTGACAACTCGGAAGAGGCGAGCTAAGCGTGCGTTACGGACGGTACCTCGACCACCTTCATCGCCCCGTACATGCATGGGGTTTCGTCCGTGCGTTATAGTAAAAAGGGGCATCTGATGTGTTTTTCAGGGTCACGAGCCGTCCGTAGGGGAATTTCGGTAATTTCGACTGGACATAGGCGGATGGCCTGATTTGGATACTTTTTCCACGTCCTGGTCAGTTATGATCCGCTGGCCGCAGCAAATGAAACGAGAAAGATCGGTGCTTCTAAGAAAGAAAAAAACAACGAAAAAGGGGTGCAACACGAGGACTTCCCAGGAGGTCACCCATCCTACCACTACTCTCGCCCACGCACGCTTAACTGCGGAGTTCTGATGGGATGCGGGGCATCAGTGCTGGTATGATCGCACCCATCGGGATCTGGCAGAACAAGTCTTTTATAGAGTGTACGCGGCTGCCGAGTCGCTCATAGATCGCGCCAAATCTAAAGAGTTCGCAAGTTCGTAACTGACAGCTCGGAATCGGCGAGCTAAGAGTTCGTTACGGACGGTAGCTCGACCGCCTTCATCGCCCCGTGCGAGCATTGGGTTGCGTCCGTGTGTTGCAGTAAAAAGGGGCCTCTAATGTGGTTTTCAGTGCCAGGAGGCGTCCGTGGGGGAATTTCGGTAATTTCGAGTGAACAAGGGCGGAAGGCCTGATTTGAAAGCTTTTTCCTCGCCCCGGTCAGTTCCCATCCGACGGCCGCAGCAAATGAAACGAGAAAGACCGGCGTTTTTAAGAAAGAAAAAAATAACGAAAGAGGGGTGCAACACGAGGACTTCCCAGGGGGTCACCCATCCTAGTACTACTCTCGCCCAAGCACGCTTAATTGCGCATTTCTGATGGGATCCGGTGCATTAGTGCGGGGATGATCGCACCCATTGGATCCTTGCAGAACAAGTGTTTCATTGAGGGTGAGCGGCCGTTGAGTTGTGCATACAGCACGCCAGCTCCAAAGAGATCGCAAGTTCGTAACTGGCAGCTCGGAAGCGTCGAGCTAAGAGTGCGTTACGGACGGTAGCTCGACCACCCTCATCGCCCCGTGCATGCATGGGGTTTCGCCCGTGTGTTGTATTAAAAAACGACCTCTGATGTGGTTTTCAGGGCCTGGACGCGTCCGTAGGGGAATTTCGGTACTTTCGACCGAACATAGGCGGATGGCCTGATTTGGATGCTTTTTCCGCGTCCTGGTCAATTCTTATCCGCTGGCCACAGCAAATGAAACCAGAAAGATCGGCGCTTCTAAGAAAGAAGAAAACAACGAAAAAGGGGGGCAACACGAGGACTCCCCAGGAGGTCACCCATCCTAGCACTACTCTCGCCCAAGCACGATGAACTGCGGAGTTCTGATGGGATCCGGGGCATCAGTGCTAGTATGATCGCACCCACCGGAATCTGGCGAAACAAGTCTTTTATAGAGTGTACGCAGCTGCCGAGTCGCTCATAGATCGCGCCAAATCTAAAGAGTTCGCAAGTTCGTAACTGACATCTCGGAAGCGGCGAGCTAAGAGTGCGTTACGGACGGTAGCTCGACCGCCTTCATCGCCCCGTGCGAGCATTGGGTTCCGTCCGTGTGTTGCAGTAAAAAGGGGCCTCTAATGTGGTTTTCAGTGCCAGGGGGCGTCCGTGGAGGATTTTCGGTAATTTCGAGTGAACAAGGGCGGAAGGCCTGATTTGAAAGATTTTTCCTCGCCCTGGTAAGTTCCCACCCGACGGCCGCAGCAAATGAAACGAGAAAGACCGGTGCTTTTAAGAAAGAAAAAAATAACGAAAATGGGGTGCAACACGAGGACTTCCCAGGGGGGCACCCATCCTAGTACTGCTCTCCCCCAAGCACGCTTAATTGCGCATTTCTGATGGGATCCGTTGCATTAGTGCTGGGATGATCGCACCCATTGGATTCTTGCGGAACAAATGTTTCGTTGAGGGTGAGCGGCCGTTGAGTTGTGCATACAGCACGCCAGCTCCAAAGAGATCGCAAGTTTGTAACTGGCAGATCGGAAGCGGCGAGCTAAGATTGCGTTACGGACGGTAGCTCGACCACCCTCATCGCCCCGTGCACGCATGGGGTTTCGTCCGTGTGTTGTATTAAAAAACGACCTCTGATGTGGTTTTCAGGGCCTGGACGTGTCCGTAGGGGAATTTCGGTAATTTCAAGTGAACATGGGCGGAAGGCCTGACTTGGATGCTTTTTCCTCGTCCTGGTCAGTTCTCATCCGACGGCCGCAGTAGATGAAATGAGAAAGATCGGCGCTTTTAAGGAAGAAAAAAACAACGAAAAGGGGGTGCAACACGAGGACTTCCCAGGAGGTCACCCATCCTAGTACCACTCTCGCCCAAGCACGCTTAACTGCGCAGTTCTGATGGGATCCGGTGCATTAATGCTGGGATGATCGCACCCATTGGAATCTGGCGGAACAAATCTTTTATAGAGTGCCGCGGCTGCCGAGTCGCTCGTACATCGCGCCAAATCTAAAGAGTTCGCAAGTTCGTAACTGACAGCTCGGAAGCGGCGAGCTAAGTGTTCGTTACGGACGGTAGCTCCACCGCCTTCATCGCCCCATGCGAGCATTGGGTTTCGTCCGTGTGTTGCAGTAAAACGGGGCCTCTAATGTGGTTTTCAGTGCCAGGCGGCGTCCGTAAAGGAATTTCGGTAATTTCGATTGAACAAGGACTGAAGGCCTGATTTGGAAGCTTTTTCCTCGTCCTGGTCAGTCCTCATCCGGCGGCCGCAGCAAATGAAACGAGAAAGGTCGGTGGTTTTGAGAAAGAAAAAACAACGAAAAAGGGGTGCAACACGAGGACTTCCCAGGAGGTCACCCATCCCAGTACCACTCTCGCCCAAGCACGCTTAACTGTGGAGTTCTGATAGGATCCCGTGCATTAGTGCTGGTATGATCGTACCCATCGAATTCTTGCGAAACAAATGTTTCATTGAGGGTATGCGGCCGCTGAGTTGCGCATAAAGCACGCCGGCTCCAAAGAGGTCTCAAGTTTGTAACTGACAACTCGGAAGAGGGGAGCTAAGCGTGCGTTACGGACGGTAGCTCGACCACCTTCATCGCCCCGTGCATGCATGGGGTTTCGTCCGTGCGTTGTATTAAAAAGGGGCATCTGATGTGTTTTCAGGGCCACGAGGCGTCCGTAGGGGAATTTCGGTAATTTCAAGTGAACATAGCCGGATGGCCTGACTTGGATGCTTTTTCCACGTCCCGGTCAGACCTCATCCGCTGGCCACAGCAGATGAAACGAGAAAGATCGGCGCTTTTAAGCAAGAAAAAAACAACAAAAAGGGGGTGCAACACGAGGACTTCGCAGGAGGTCGCCCATCCTAGCACTACTCTCGCCTAAGCACGCTTAACTGCGGAGTTCTGATGGGATCCGGTGCATCAGTGCTGGTATGATCGCACCCACCGGAATCTGGCGGAACAAGTCTTTTATAGAGTGCACGCGGCTGCCGAGCCGCTCATAGATCGCGCCAAATCTAAAGAGTTCGCAAGTTCGTAACTGACAGCTCGGAAGCGGCGAGCTAAGAGTGCGTTACGGACGGTAGCTCCACCGCCTTCATCGCCCCGTGCGAGCATTGGGTTTCGTCCGTGTGTTGCAGTGAAAAGGGGCCTCTAATGTGGTTTTCAGTGCCAGGAGGCGTCCGTGGAGGAATTTCGGTAATTTCGAGTGAACAAGGGCGGAAGGCCTGATTTGAAAGCTTCGTCCTCATCCCGGTCAGTTCCTATCCGACGGCCACAGCAAATGAAACGAGAAAGACCGGTGCTTTTACGAAAGAAAAAAATAACGAAAACGGGGGGCAACACGAGGACTTCCCAGGGGGTCACCCATCCTAGTACTCCTCTCGCCCAAGCACGCTTAATTGCGCATTTCTGATGGGATCCGGTGCATTAGTGCTGGGATGATCGCACCCATTAGATTCCTGCGGAACAAATGTTTCATTGAGGGTGAGCGGCCGTTGAGTTGTGCATACAGCACGCCAGCTCCCAAGAGATCGCAAGTTCGTAACTGGCAGCTCGGAAGCGGCGAGCTAAGAGTGCGTTACGGACGGTAGCTCGACCACCCTCATCGCCCCGTGCATGCAGGGGGTTTCGTCCGTGTGTTGTATTAAAAAACGACCTCTGATGTGGTTTTCAGGGCCTGGACGCGTCCGTAGGGAAATTTCGGTAATTTCAAGTGAACATAGGCGGAAGGCCTGACTTGGATGCTTTTTCCTCGTCCTGGTCAGTTCTCATCCGACGGCCGCAGCAGATGAAACGAGAAAGATCGACGCTTTTAAGGTAGAAAAAAACAACGAAAAGGGGGTGCAACACGAGGACTTCCCAGGAGGTCACCCATCCTAGTACTTCTCTCGCCCAAGCACGCTTAACTGCGCAGTTCTGA
>JAKOGI010004260.1:0-30217 GCA_029747015.1 Carnegiea gigantea
TATATATATATATATATATATATATATACACGCACACATATGTACATATAGGCACGTATACAGGTGTACGTGCAGATGCAGGCAAAAATATATGATGGAATTTTATATCAAGTGGACTGATTAAGCTTCGGAATACATGCAAAAATTTTTTAGGGAGCTTTTGCAGTTCAAAACTCAATTATGGATTACGGAGGTTGTGACGTAGAATGTGGGTTTCAAATTCTCATTTAGGTTACCTATCCGAAATGCGTACAATTGATAAAGGCACAAGTGATGAACCTTGTGTCACGTCATGTGGTCAACCCTTTTCACTAGTGTCGAATTGTATGGTCTTGTATGAACTGTTCTACGTGAAGGAAACCCTCACATCTAAGGGTTAGACTCATACCGCATGCCACACGTTGGTTTCGTTTGCGTTTATCGTACACTCCTAATTTACTCCCACAACGTTACTATTTAGTGTCGAAGTACATTGTCCGGATCATGAAACCCAGTTGAGTTGGGAATGTATGACATTTCCTAGTTACTGCTTACATGACAGTTACATCCTCTGCAGTATGTTGAATGTCACATACTTGCAGCACCATTAAAGGGAGGTCGATTACAACCTTTTTTATGTCACATGAGATAAAAGGTTAAAGTAGCTCCCCATTTCTGCAAATCCAGGTGAACACCATTCATTTGAGCGATGAACCTTGTGTCATTGTTGCAGTGGCAGGGGTAGTGCAATCGTTAGCCCGTACACCATAACATTAGGTCAATGTGTTGTATACAACAGTCAAGGTTCCGTGCTCAATGAAGACATTGTGCCTTATTGTTATCATGTTTTTATTGTAGTTTTCGTACCTTGCAGTTACTGTCCCCATTAAAGATGTATGGATTTTTTTGGAGGTCAGCTTCCTGTGTCCTAATATAAAAATTTACTCCACAATTTTATCTTTCATGTGCAATGGCACCATCAAGATTTGGTCATGTCCATGTTTAACTATATAAACACACATATAAGTATATGTCAACACACACAAACACACACACATACACATATAAACACACACACACACACATACTATATACATACATGTATAAACATGCAAACACAAACACACACACACACACACACACACACACACACACACATACACACACATGTGCGTGTGTGTGTGTTTGTATACATTTTACTACTTACGCATGCTTCTGAAAGGAGTAAACATGCACATAATAAAAATATGTACATCAGTTAAACATTCACATATCACACCATAATAAACATTATATCAATCACAAATTACAATTTCAACTGATACACTATACCCGTTAACCCATCAATATTATGGATTACATGTTGCATAATATAGCCTTCACACATTGATAATCTCCATCTACATTAGAATCACCATATCTCGGGATATTTGATGTTCATATCCAAGATTGACTTAGGTGCGTGAGAGCACCGTCCAGCATCCTAAAAAAAATTTCCCCTCAACTAATCATCATACCTCAATCTAACTGTGCAATCAAATTTCAGAACACCAGCAACATCATAACTATAGCTAGCCCTTTAACCCAACCATATACTAAACGGAGGTGCAAAATGCTGACCCACCTACCATTATAAAAAACACAAGTTATAATTATTGTAAGGGAAAAACATGTATCATATAATTTCATTTTTAATATGCATAATGCCTTACCATATCGACATCGGTGGCATGTCAAATAGGCTGATTCCCAACAAACAAGCCCTACATTAGGATAACATCAACTTCATGGTTTACATGAACATCTGCATGAGGATTCCTATAGATGTCCCTATTATTTCCTGCTTCCCCACATTAGAGCACATCCTCAACCTCACACCCTACCTCTGTAACTCTATCCTCTTTACACAGTGCTCAAAATGCCCTACTTCCCCACATTTAGAGCACCTCCTTAGCCTCAACATGTGCTAAATCATGGGTCTCCATATGGCGCATAGTATTAACATAAATCAGGCTCTACATAGAGCCCTTGTAACTATCATTGATGAAGTCATAAACACACAATTTTGCATGCTCAATCACATCCATTTTGTTTGCAAACAGAAGTCCTCACAAATACTTCCAATTGCAACAACATGTGTTCATTGTCAAATTAACAACTAACTATCGATTGTTTGTTAGCTGCACTCCGTACTTACCTAGGTAGTGTTGTACAACATCATCTTAGACACACAGCCCGCTAGAGCTAACGTGGTCTTCAACTTCTTCTCAATCCTATTGCCCACCCCTTCTTCCATCCTTGCATCTCCATTTTGTGCTTGTCAAACTTCAAACCAAGCTTTTTTAGGTGTTTGATAACTAACCACGGAATCGATAAATGCCTCACAGAATGCATGCACTTATTCCAACTCACTTGCATTGGTGTTCAACCTCTTCCACCTTTCCTTTATGAATTTCAACTATGCCCATTATTTCGGTTCACTATTTTCAACCCATATACCCACCTTATGCTCCATTGCAATTCCCTACTCCACCGCACTTGGAGTGCACACTACCGATTGAATATCTCCTTCAAAAGCTCATTTATTGCGTCTCACCTATAACCATATTCCTTGCTGCTATGATAAAATTCGTCCTCAAGTGCCTGACACAGTATGTATGGTTTTCAATTCCAAATAGGTTAGGTATAGCGTACCGTAGGATTGATTTCTATTGGATATTATAACCAGCTGCATACCACCCAAGCACTCATGAAGAACTGTCAAGAACCACCCCTAATAATCATTATTCTCAGATGACACGATAGCATATGTGACATCAAACAGATGGTTGCCTCAAGTGTGGCTGCCCCTAACAATGTTCCCTCACACAGACTACTTAGATGGTTACTGTCCACAAACAACATTTTTCTACATCCCAGGATGAATCCATTTAATGATGCTCCAAATGCAACAAACATTCGCTTGAACTTGCACCCTTTTAGCCCACATCATGCTCTTAAACTAGGGTTCGCCCGCATAGTAACATCACACATCTAAGATAGAAGCTTGTAAGAGTCCTCTAGCATGCCTTTCGCTAGCAATCGCATATACTTCTGGTCCCCCAACACTGTATGTACAACACCTTAATTTTTATCTTCAGCTATAAGTCATTTAATATCTCACACAGAGAACAATCAGTAGATAGTCTCACCTTACCCTCTATCAGACTTGTATGGAGGTTTGCTTTCATGCCTCTTTTCACCCACTTTCCCATCTTGCGTTGATCTCCTACACTATGCACATGATGCCCATCAAACTCCTTAGTATACATTCCCCCTCTTTTAAGGTGCCCCTGCACACATATGTAGAAACCACATCCCCTGACCGTGCAATTAATTGCCATAAATGAAATATGGATTTTTGATATTTCTGAAATGGATAATGAAAAGTGTAATGCTTCTGAAATGGATAATAGAAGGCTTAATGTCAGGAGAGGTATTGTGAGGTTCATAAAAGCTCAAATAACCCTAACTGAGTCCAATAGACACTGATTTGAGTCATTACTCTGCCCACTTCTCAAATTTCATTTTCATGCTCATTGAACTCGGTTTTCCAACCTAAATAAGCTTCCATACACCAATCAAACTTGTTGAACTCACTAAACCTTGTAATTTCCTTGCAATATTCATAATTATATAGAAACTTCTGATAATATTTTCAAATGACACGATTTTTTTCTTCCGCCATATTACCGTTTGATGGTCTACTTTAGAAAATCCATATCTTTCACCCTCGACCTCCAATTGAGATATAAAACCCCAACATGGAAAGCTCATAATATCCACTAAAAATTTTATTTAGGACACAAAGCATGATTCACATAGTAAGGTCCCTAACATTAGAGTAAAATACAGACGTGCACAATTTTAGTTCTGTTTGCGCAGTCCTAGCAAAATGACCATAATGTTTTTTATATACCTCGGATTAAGGTGATTCAAAAGGCATTTGAAAGATAATTCATTGATATATCTACACACAGAAAATCATAATTTTTCAATGGCCCAATCAATACCAGTTTTTCCGTAAAGTCCCCTGTGCACGTATGCTCCCAGTTTCGATGTATTCTGCGCAATCTTCAGTAAATTGGTCATAACGTTGGCCACACAGCTTGAAATTAAGTAATTTCAAGGCCCATTGAAAGCTAACTCATTGAGCTATAAATCCACCAAAAATCATCATCTTTCAATGTCCAATACAGTACCAGTTTAATCCCGAAGTGGCCCCTATTTCAGGTCTATTTACAGCTCAATCAGGATATATTTGTAAGCTTTTCTTCACATAAACCCCCAATAAAATCACTCTTTACTCATCCAAAACCACACCAACATTACCGTAATCATTTATGATGAGAAAGATTACCAAATCAAATACAAAATAATCCAAATCCATCACTTTAACTTAAGCTTGCTTGTTCATGCACAATTTCAATCTTTACTGGCTCTCAAAAGGATCCAACCATTAAAACTTCAAAATAACTCTTGTTTTTATCAAAATAACATGATTCATAAACAAATCCAACATAATCAATAATCAAAACCAACACAAACTTACTCACTTGACGCTTGAAAGAAAAGAGTCCAAGTGGTGCTTGAATGCTTGAGGGGATGCGGATGATGGTTGGGGCTGATCTAGTGGTGGTACATGGTGGCTGTCCTGGTGGCAGCTAATGGCCGGAAACCACCAGAAGAGTGGCGGCAGGATGGGGGAAGAGCAACCAAGGAGAGGGGCTAGAGAGAAAGAAGAGGTAGAGAAGAAGAAGCCTTGAAACTTGGTTCAAAATGAAGTAAAACACTTGATTGAAATTTAACCCCCCCCAAAATACTATCTTTGCTAATTATAATTAGGAGTTAATGATGGTCATTAGCTAAACAAATGGATTAGGAGCTTGTTGGGCCAAAATTGGCCCTAAATGAGTTAGGGATCGAAAAGAAAATTAAACCGAGTGCGATAAATTTTACGTTGCTTGAACTTAAAGTTTTGAAATGTTATGAAAAATGATTTAATCTCTTAAACCATAATTATCGAGGTCTTCTCTCAACTTTTTCCGAAATTGTCTGGTAAATGAAGCTTGAATTGCAAAGTACGGCCCAAAATGAATTCTCCCAACTGAGATAATTAAATGAGATAAATAAATGTGAAAAATGAATTGCATGACTTAATGAAATAAATCAACATGATTTGAGGTCGGGTTATTACAGGATCACACATCCAAGGTGCTGAGATTTACATGGCAAAATATAACTAATTTCATCTAAAAAAAGACAATTGCCTAATCAAATGGTTGGCTCACATGGCCATATAGAGCGACATCTAAACAATATGCATTACATGAATTAGAGTACTTCGCTTACGTACATTTACAACTCTAGGGTACAGTACACTACATCATTTAACTCGTAAGTCTACTTCTACATGTGCACAAATGGCACCCTTTACAAAGCAAGGGAATATTTCAACTCCGCATATGTAAGTCGATTTCTACCTATCATATCGAAACCCTGGCAAAAAGGGGAAAAGATAGGGAGATGAGTTACCACACGCTCAGTGAATGACTCCCAACCCCCAGAAAACAAAATAGTTGCATGTCATACTTTAAGTAGCACTTAGGCACACAATCTGAGATGTATAATATCATATGATAAGCATATAGGGTCTTCCACATCTGTTGTCACCTTAATGACCTTTCTAGTATGATGGTAACCCTATACTCCTTCTAATTCACGCTTAAGGTACTTAACTTGCCTGAACTAAGTGTCTTATAGCTTATTAGTGGTAGTTTCATGTCATATAAATGTAAGATCACATAATGTAAGCATAACGTCATATAACATGCACACAGGATTCATTAATTAGCTATCTCATGTAACAATTCAGATATTAGATGCAATAGAACACTCAGTTCATATATAAACACCTAACATCAAGGATTTTAAATAAAATGACCAAGTGAGATTTCTTTTTGCAAAAGAGTAAGATTAATGCATATCGCTTAAATCAATGAGAGTTCCCATGAAACCGTCGCTATGCACCTGGCAGATAATTGAAACTCAATAAAAACTCTTTTCAAGAAAATATGCGCACTTTCAAATCTTTACACCAATATCACCCTGGAATGAGGCATTTACATCATGTATCACATACGAAATCATTTTCATGGGCATCAAAATCTCATATCTGTGCTAAGTACGGTGAGGCCGTCACTCATGTTCCATCGTACCAGTGAGATCGTCACTTACATTTCATATTATCCCTGTCGGGATCTTCTAGCTTCCCACTTTTGGGTTTACTCCCTGGGCAACATATTACCCCTATCAAGGTCTTCTAGGGTTCCTACTTCTAGGTCTATCTCCATAGGTATTAGGGTTCCCGATAATCGGGCATTCTCCCTAATCATTATTCATGTAGCGCTATTTACTAGCCCAGAACATTTTAGATACATTTCACCTCTAAATGCGTCTATATTGAAGCTTTCATTATATCATAAACAATGACATTCTCATTCTCATGAGGCTTGAAGCCTTAATGATTTCACATTGACTCAGAAAGTATGAAACCACTCATTTGGTAAAACATGCTTGGAACAGGTTAATCTCTGCATATTCATTCACTCTTCAAGACAGGTAATGTGGAAACTCGTTTTGAAACATTAATAGTTGCATTCACACATGAATATCTCGATTTCTTCACATTTCAAATGCAACAGTCATTTCACAACACAATTCACATAGTAATGTCCACTAAAACTTTTATTTAGGACACAAAGCACGATTCACATAGTAATATCCCTAAATTTAGGGTAGAACACAGATATGCACAATTTCAGTTTTATCTGCACAGTCCTAGCAAAATAACCATAACTTTTTTCATAGACCTCAGATTAAGGTGATTCAAAAGGCATTTGAAAGATAATTCATTGATATATCTACACACCAAAAATCACAATTTTTCAATGGCCCAATCAATACCAGTTTTTCTGTAAAGTCCCGTGTGCGCATACGCTCCCAGTTTCGATGTATTCTGCGCAGTCTTCAGTAAATTAGTCATAACTTTGCCCACACGGCTTGAAATTAAGTAATTTCAAAGCCCATTGAAAGATAACTTATTGAGCTATCAATCCACCAAAATCATCATTTTTCAATGTCCAATACAGTGCCAGTTTAATCCCGAAGTGGCCCCTATTTTAGGTCTATGTACAGCTCAATCAGCACATATTTGCAAGCTTTTCTTCATATAAACCCCCAATAAAATCACTCTTTACTCATCCAAAACCACATGAACATTACCCTAATCATTTATGATGATAAAGATTACCAAATTAAACACAAATGAATCCAAATCCATCACTTTAATTTAAGCTTGCTTGTTCATGCACAATTTCAATCTTTACTTGCCCTCAAGATGATCTAGCCATTAAACTTCAAAATAACTCTTGTTTTTATCAAAATAACATGATTGATAAAAAAATCCAACATAATCAATGATCAAAACCAACACAAACTTACTCACTTGATGCTTGAAAGAAAAGAGTCCAAGTGGTGCTTGAATGCTTGAGGGGATGTGGATGATGGTTGGGCTGATCTAGTGGTGGTATATGGTGGCTGTCCTAGTGGCAGATGATGGCTGGAAACCACCAGAACAGTGGCGGCAGGATGGGGGAAGAGCAACCGAGGAGAGGGGCATGGCTAGAGAGAGAAAGAAGAGGTAGAGAAGAAGAAGCCTTGAAACTTTACTTGGTTCAAAATGAAGTAAAACACTTGGCTGAAATTTAACCGCCCAAAATACTATCTTTGCTAATTGTAATTAGGGGTTAATAATAGTAATTCGCCAAACACATGGATTAGGAGCTTGTTGGGCCAAAATTGGCCCTAAATGAGTTCGGGTTCGAAAAGAAAATTAAACCGAGCGCGATAAATTTTTCGTTGCTCAAACTTAAAGTTTTAAAATGTTATGAAAAATGATTTAATCTCTTAAACCATAATTATCGAGGCCTACTATCAATTTTTTCTGAAATTGTCCGCTAAATGAAACTCAAATTGCAAAGTGCGGCCCAAAATGAATTCTCCCAAACGAGATAATTAAATGAGATAAATAAATGTGAAAAATGAATTATATGACTTAATGAAATAAATCGACATGATTTAGGGTCGGGCTATTACAACCTTCTCCCCTTAAAGAGTTTCGTCCTCGAAACTTATGAACTTTGCCAACACATGCAAGGTTATCTCAAATAAGTACGGGTACTTTGCTTACAGTTCTTGTTCAACTTCCCAAGTAGCTTCTGAGGAGGTATGAGTTGCTCAAAGTAATTTGATTAGAAAGATCTGCTTGATGCTTAACTGCTTAATCTAGTGATCTAGTATTTGGACTGGGTGCTCGTGAGATACAAGACCCTCAATGACAGCAATGGGTTTGATTATGACAGCGTGATCAGGATATGAAATGTACTGCCTGAGTTGTGAGGTAAGGAACACGTTATGTACGTGTTTGAGTTATATAAGCAGATCCGGTAGACAAGCTATGCAATGTGGCCTTTCAATATACTGACATGGTCTAAAAAATCTTGACCGCAATTTAGTTTACAGTTCAACCTCTTTATACCCTTAATTGATGAAACTTTCTGAAAAACTTTGCTATATACATGAAAGTCTAGGAATCTCCTTCGTTTATCAATATAGCGTTTCTATCGCTTTCAAAAGGATATTTTTAGGAATCTTATGACATGGGTCATCTTATTAAATGTCGGAGAAGATCTTCATGACCCATAAAATGATTTGTTGTCAATGTGTCACCTTATTCTCTGCTAGTGCTATCACAACGTTGACTGTTGGGAGTTCCCTACTGTCTTCAAATGCAAATGTTGGTCGTAGGTTATGAAGTACTACAGGCTCCAACTTAGAAGAGTTGATCCATTGATATTTTTAGATGCGTGCCCATCTATTTTAGGATGATAAGAACTGCTAAAGTTCAATCTAGTTCCAAAGCTCTTTGAAGTGCTTAACAAAAACGGGCTTGGAAGCTTTGATATCTATCAGACACTATATCTAAAGGAATTCCATGACAAAGTCCATTGAAATTGAATCCCTTTCTCAAGATTCTGCTTTATTCTTTGTAGCTCAGGATCACTATCTTGATTCACCCTAATTTTCTCCATTAGGGAGGGCTGTAAGGTAAGTGCTGGGAATTGAAAATTCACCTTTCTGTGCGACAGTACTTGAGTGTTGCCCAATGTGCTCCGACTAAGGGTGTCTACGTATTATATAACTACTTAATCCTTTGTTTTAGTAGTAGATCTAGGTACTTCTCACACAATAGCCTCAATAAACTCAATTACTTTGAGTCAAAATTGATATTCTCTTTAAAAGAAAAGAACCTTGTTATTAGAGAGGCGGTGCTCACTACTGGTTCATCACCTACTGGTTTATCACCTTGTCCACTAATGAAAACTGTTGTATACTATGATAAGTACTCTGATACGATTACGAGCTATAAAACACGTTATATACGTGTTTGAGTTCAACAGGTAGGTGCAGTCAACAAGCTATAGGATTAAACCTTTCTATGAATCATAAGGCCCAATGTAACTAGTCCCTAATTGTCCTTGGATAGTTGGTCTCTTACTACCTTGACTAGAAAAGCCTTTTGAAATATTTTATAACCCATCTGAGACTTTGGTTATTTCCTTGTTTTGCCAGCACAACTCTTTTGTCAACCTTATTTCATCTCAACATGCACTTAAATTTAATGCTTGCTTGGGTTAGCTCTGACCTTGTACTCAATGTTTCTTCTAGTTTACTCCAATATAATTAGACAGTGCTTGAGATTATGCCCTTACCAAAATGTCCTCATCTGATAGTCCTAATTCGCCTTTCTGTGCCTTCTTATTCAAGGCATCTGCCATAATATTTCTCTTTTTTTGGTTGACATTGGATCCGCAAGTGGTCATCTTTAAGCAATTCTAATCAATGCCTTTGTCTCAGATTGAGCTCCTTCTGAGTGAAGATATACTTCAAACTTTGACGATCAGTATAAATCTCATAAGATACTCCTTATAAATAATGTTTTCAAATTCTCAGTGCAAAACCACAACTGCTAGTCTCGGGTTATGGGTGAGTTGCTCCTTTTCCCCCCCTCATAAGACTTGAACTGTCAAAAGGGATAAGGTACCACCGAATCTTCTTGCTAACGTTGTGGCTTGCTTCAACAAATTAGTTAGGCAAGACAATATTTGATAAATCCTTCCTGAAACTTGATAATGCCCTGCTAAAACCCAAAAAGTTTCTAACCTTAGTGCATTGGTGGGTTTTGGACACTTTGTAACTGCTTTCGCCTTATGCAAAATAATTTTGATCTCTTCCTTTGAAAACATATGTTCCAAAAATACCAATGCTTCTAACCAATGCTTACGCTTCTTGTATTTGCTATGTAATTGATGTTCTTTCAAGGTCTGCAACCCTGTCCTTAAATAAATAGTATACTCATCTCTGTCCTTGGAGTATTTCAAGATATCTTTTATATACACCATCATAACTTGTCCAGATATGGTCTGAAACCCTATTCATAAGATCCGTAAAGGCCGTAGGGCCATCGATTAGGCCAAAAGGCATCACAATAAATTCATAGTGACCCAAACATGGTCTTTAGTGCAGTCTTAAGGTTGGTTTGAAGTTTAATCCTAAGTTGACGGTATCTGACCACAAAGCAATCTTGGAGAAGACTCTCTTGGTCCGTGCAGTTGATCAACAAGTCATTCACTTGGGCGATGGGTATTTGTTTTTGATGATGATCTTGTTTAGCTCTCTGTAATCAATACATGACCACAAGGTTCCATTCTTCTTCTTTACAAATAGAACTGGGCACCCCATGGTGGCACACTTGGATGGTCTAATAAATCCCTTCTGTGATAACTCCTCTAACTGAATCTTCAGTTCTTTAAGCTCAATTAGGGCTATACGATATGGGGTTTTGAAGATAGGTCAGGCACCAGGGATTAATTCAATCTCAAAAGCATTTTTTCCCCCTTTATGGGGTGGTCCTGGTAACTTTTGTGGAAAACATTTCTAAATTCACAAACCATAGGGATATCTTCTACTTTTTCCTTCCTTAGGAAGAATGTTAATAGCATAACACCAATGCACAACATATCCTTGACATAAGAGCTCACTTGTTTCCATAACAGAATTTGAAGGACGAGGTTTTTCCTTTCTATGACCATGAAACATATTTCTCTTCCTTGTTCATCTCTTAAAATAACCTTAGGGCCCCACAATCTATCTTGACCTCATAAGTGCACAACCAGCTCATTTCCAGAATGATATCAAAGTTTGACGAGTCAAATTGAATCAAAACTCCAGGGAATACTATCCCACCAATCGTAATTGGGACCAGTTTATAAGAGATAGGACGCTAAACTCTAGAGTTAATTGGTTTCTGCCTCCTTCTTCTCAAGGTTCACTTACATGGCAGATCGTGTGAATATAAATGAATAAGTGACAACTGGATCAATTAATACATAAAATGGCTTTGAAATTGAAAGAGAGTTCCCGTAACTACTGTACCAAAGGTGGCGGCTTCTTTCTTACTGAACATATAAGCCTTTCCTATAGCTGCGGGCCTTCGGGAACAGGCAGCAATGAAGTGCTCTGGGCTATCGTACCATGTGTATTTATTAGTTCCCACTTGGCAATCCGGAGCGGTGGAGTTAGTTCTTCCACAAATCTACTCCAAATGAAGTCAGGCCCTAAGAGCCTATTCTTAACAGTGTTCCACCAAATACTAGTTTCATCAGTTAGATAAAATGTTTCAATGTTCACCTTTTTATCCCTTGGAACCTCTACTACAGGACGATTTTCTCCATTCATCGAATCCATTCTTCAAGTTCCACTGGGTCATACTTTCTACTCTAGAGTTCTTTAGTCTGAATCAAATGAAGGCGTTTTTCCAAGGGGCAGTAACCTATCAAAATTTCTCATTGATGTAATCCAAATGCATGGCAAAAATTTTGATTGTTAAACTCAAGCTTTATGCAAGTGATCTTCCGAAGGATCAGCTAAAAAGGTAGACACATTGCGTTCCCCTTCGCAATGGATTCCACAAGTTGGACAATAATCAACCGCTGTACAAAGCATAGTTAAGATCTACCTTCTTTCAGGCGTGCTACAAAATTATTGTCTATTGACATGGGGGCAACCCAATCATAAATCAGCTACTAGCAGCAATTGGGCTTGAAAAAGGTGACCAGAACTGATGAAGATGTAACATGAGAGTGAATGATGATGCAACTGGATGGGGAGATGTCATGAAAACAAAAAGATGACGCCCCTGGTCGAAGTAACGAGTATCCAATAGTTGATAATCCAACAAGGACAATGGTAGATGGTATGTTACCAGAAGGTGCAGTGAAGTATTTTCAAGAGTAATGCCTACTTCACAGATGGAGGTGGAGTCAATGAACTGCGTGCAAGAGTTTAGGCAATTTAAGCAAGTCTTGAATTGCAATGGATTGAAGCAAAAAGTCTCTCTAAAGTGTCCACGGTTTCTCTTCTATGGAATAGTCGGTAGTCAATGGTTTCAAACGTACCATAGAATAAGCCTCTCTAAAATCCTATAATTCAGGGGATACTACATCAAGAACCCCCATGTAGCTCATTTAGATGAAATTCTTGGGTTATAGAAGAAAATATCTGAAATTAATGAAGCATATTGAAGTAATTGCCACTTGGATCCAAGAAACGCACAAAATGACACCCATATGATAAGGAAATATAAGCTCAAAGTTGTAGGTACCCACTGACCCGGACAGTCTGTACCATCAGACTTCTAGGTTAAATTTGATTGACTAATGGTCTCCAAGTATGCTGCAACATGGGTCATTGGAAAGCTTATTTTCTGTACTTTGACGTAGACTAACCAAGACATCCGTATCTGATGGAATGCATAAGCTGCAGACCTTGTGTATTAGGATTCTGCCTAGTTTGCAGACTTTGATTTGTCTATTTGAATAACCAAATGACCTCCAATCCACTTGAAACTTATTTCATGTGAAAGATATCTCCTTAACCTTAAAATTGGGATGGAAAACCCTTGCGTAAGTCGTATTGATCATGGACAAAAGTTACTTCAAGGTCGGTCTTTGTGCATTGATCAAAACTGTCAAGTTGATTGAACTTGTGTATTATGCCCATACTTAGTTTTCCCTATGCTTTTAACCTTTAAAAAAATGAGTTAAGGGCCCTTCATAGGACACATCTGTCATAGCCCCCAACACTAGGGTTAGGAGTCTTAGTGATTCTTAAATTCCTAGGGCAAAACGGACAGAGTTTCGCCTATAAACTGGCCATTTTTCAGGCTTAAACCCTTACATCAAATCCCCTGCATTGACTAGAAGTACAAAAGGATATCAAATCAAGCTCAACAGCTACACACCGGAGACCACAACTCTACGGGCCACACGCCCGGAGTACAAGAGTTTACATGCCAAAAATAAACAATTTCAGCTAAGGACAACAAACCATTCAGATGGGTGGCTCATATGGCCATACCGAGCGACTTCTGGACACTATGGCCATACGTACCTAAATGCATTGGAGGTACCTTTAACGTGTTGTTCAAAATCACCGTCGAATCTGATGCTTGAGATCAAACTATATACATATGTATGGATCCATCTGACAAAGAAGAATATACGAGTAGAATATGTGAGAGATAAGCAGACATTACTATTGTCACAAATCTTCAATGATATCATAATAATCTCCCAATAATCAATTTTTTCGGTCTCCTACCTCCACTTTCCATACTCCATATCCCATCAAGAAAATCTCAACCTGGCTCTGATACCAAATCTGTAACGCCCCCAAATTAAACATGTTTCACTGCTTGTATTTTCCTTAATAAATCCCTTAATTATAATCTAGATAACCCAATGAAAGGGGCATTACTGCCATCCAAAAGTACAAGGTTTGAAACATGAGTGCTATAAATAACACAGTTAAGCATAGCTTCAATCATACACAAACACACCTGATCAATCCATATATAATCAATTGTTAATTAATATAAGGTTTTTACACCATAGTGAAAACAATTTACCATGTAATCTGTATCTCCGTCTACTGAAGATTTCAATATACAACTCTAAAAATATGCATACACTGTGTTAGTGTTGATCCATCCAGATTCCCTTACTCAATTTATTCTCTTCCGCTGGTTTACTATCATGAAGACGATTCTCTGAGCATTTACCTAAAATAAAACATAAAAAACATTTCGAACTGTGAGCCGAAACTCCGTACATGCATTCTGAATTATTAAATGATCATTGAAACACTGATTGGGTCCAATTTGCAATTCATTTTAGTTAAAACAGTGAATGAGATGATGTAAAACTGCATTGCTAGTTATTATCTGATAGTGAACATCTTGATACTGTTACGATATATGGATAGATGTACACCTGCCAAGTCGATCGGGGACCTGGCCTGAAGCCGCATGGGTGACTGAAGGGCGAATGCCCTATAGATAACAACTGATGGGGTCACTAATTAACTGATAAATTACTGTGTAAACTGATTCATTGATGTACTTACCAGAACATGATAACGTTGATACATACTCTGATTTCTAAAGATACAGGCAATGGACATACCTAAAGTCTTTAAAATGGCATTTCACTTGAGAATCCTTATGCACAATGGAAACGATAGACTAGGCCCCGATTTTGCTAAAGAAATATAATTATAGGCATATGCAGTTAGTAAACAATATTTACTCTCAGAATTTGTATCTTTAATGGAAATAGATTAATTAAAGAGCTTCCACAATTCCAATAATTCAATATAAGATAAGTTACAACAAAATGATTTGAAAAATAAATTAATTAGGGTTATTGAACTTGAAATACAACAAACTGAAACCAAATAGACCAAATTGGAATGATTAAGGTGATAATAAAAAGATTTTAATTGCCATAAATGAAATATGGGTTTTTGATATTTCCGAAATGGATAATGCAAAGTGTAATGCTTCTGAAATGGATAATAGAGGGGTTAATATCAGGAGAGGTGTTGTGAGGTTTACAAAAGCTCAAATAACCCCAACTGAGTTCAATAGACACTAATTTAAGTCATTACTCTGCCCAGTTCTCAAGTTTCATTTTCATGCTCATTGAACTCGGTTTTCCAACCCAAATAATCTTCTATACACTAATCAAACTTGTTGAACTCACTAAACCTTATAATTTCCTTGCAATATTCATAATTATATAGAAACTTCTGATAATATTTTTAAATGTCACGATTTCTTTCTTCCGCCATATTACCGTTTGATAATCTACTTTAGAAAATCCATATCTTTCACTCCCGACCTCCAATTGAGATATAAAACCCCAATATGAAAAGTTCATAATGTCCACTAAAACTTGTATTTAGGACATAATGCATGATTCCTATAGTAAAGTCCCTAACATTAGGGTGGAACACAGATATGTACAATTTCAGTTCTGTCTACGCAGTCCTAGCAAAACGACCATAATGTTTTTCATAGATCTCGGATTAAGGTGATTCAAAAGGCATTTGGAAGATACTTCATTGATATATTTACACACAGAAAATTATAATTTTTCAACGATCCAATCAATACCAGTTTTTCCATAAAGTCCCCTGTGCACATATGCTCCCAGTTTCGATGTATTCTGCGCAGTCTTCAGTAAATTGGTCATAACGTTGTCCACATAGCTTGAAATCATCATCTTTCAATGTCCAATACAGTACCAATTTAATCCCGAAGTGGCCCCTATTTCAGGTCTATTTACAGCTCAATTAGCACATATTTGCAAGCTTTTCTTCACATAAACCCCCAATAAAATCACTCTTTACTCATCCAAAACCACATGAACATTGCCCTAATCATTTATGATGATAAAGATGACCAAATCAAAGATAAAACAATCCAAATCCATCACTTTAACTTATGCTTACTTGTTCATGCATAATTTCAATCTTTACTGGCTCTCAAGAGGATCCAACCATTAAAACTTCAAAATAACTCTTGTTTTTATCAAAATAATATGATTCATAAACAAATCCAACAAAATCAATAATCAAAACCAACACAAACTTACTCACTTGATGCTTGAAAGAAAAGAGTCCAAGTGGTGCTTGAATGCTTGAGGGGATGCGGATGATGGTTGAGGCTGTCCTGGTGGCGGTACATGGTGGCTGTCCTGGTGGCGGCTGATGGCCGAAAACCGCCAGAAGAGTGGCGGCAGGATGAGGGAAGAGCAACCAAGGAGAGGGGCATGGCTAGAGAGAGAAAGAAGAGGTAGAGAAGAAGAAGCCTTGAAACTTTACTTGGTTCAAAATGAAGTAAAACACTTGATTGGAATTTAACCCCCCCAAAATACTATCTTTGCTAATTATAGTTAGGGGTTAATGATGGTCATTAGCTAAACAAATGGATTAGGAGTTTGTTGGGCCAAAATTGGCCCTAAATGAGTTCGAGTTCGAAAAGAAAATTAAACAGAGTGCGATAAATTTTTCGTTGCTCGAACTTGAAGTTTTGAAATGTTATGAAAAATGATTTAATCTCTTAAACCATAATTATGGAGGGCTGCTATCAATTTTTTCCGAAATTGTCCCGTAAATGAAACTCGAATTATAAAGTGCGGCTCAAAATGAATTCTTCCAACCAGGATAATTAAATGAGATAGATAAATGTGAAAAATGAATTACATGACTTAATGAAATAAATCAGCATGATTTAGGGTCGGGCTATTACAGGATCACACATCCTAGGTGCTGGGATTTACATGCCAAAATATAACTAATTTCATCTAAAAAAAGACAATTGCCTAATCAGATGGTTGGCTCACATGGCCATATAGAGCGACATCTAAACAATATGCATTACATGAATTGGAGTACTTTGCTTACGTACATTTACAACTCTAGGGGTACATTACACTACATCATTTAACTCGTAAGTCTACTTCTATATGTGCACAAATGGCACCCTTTACAAAGCAAGGGAATATTTCAACTCCGCATATGTAAGTCGATTTCTACCTATCATATCGAAACCCTGGCAAAAAGGGGAAAAGATAGGGAGATGAGTTACCACACGCTCAGTGAATGACTCCCAACCCCCAGAAAACAAAATAGTTGCATGTCATACTTTAAGTAGCACTTAGGCACACAATCTGAGATGTATAATATCATATGATAAGCATATAGGGTCTTCCACATCTGTTGTCACCTTAATGACCTTTCTAGTATGATGGTAACCCTATACTCCTTCTAATTCACGCTTAAGGTACTTAACTTGCCTGAACTAAGTGTCTTATAGCTTATTAGTGGTAGTTTCATGTCATATAAATGTAAGATCACATAATGTAAGCATAACGTCATATAACATGCACACAGGATTCATTAATTAGCTATCTCATGTAACAATTCAGATATTAGATGCAATAGAACACTCAGTTCATATATAAACACCTAACATCAAGGATTTTAAATAAAATGACCAAGTGAGATTTCTTTTTGCAAAAGAGTAAGATTAATGCATATCGCTTAAATCAATGAGAGTTCCCATGAAACCGTCGCTATGCACCTGGCAGATAATTGAAACTCAATAAAAACTCTTTTCAAGAAAATATGCGCACTTTCAAATCTTTACACCAATATCACCCTGGAATGAGGCATTTACATCATGTATCACATACGAAATCATTTTCATGGGCATCAAAATCTCATATCTGTGCTAAGTACGGTGAGGCCGTCACTCATGTTCCATCGTACCAGTGAGATCGTCACTTACATTTCATATTATCCCTGTCGGGATCTTCTAGCTTCCCACTTTTGGGTTTACTCCCTGGGCAACATATTACCCCTATCAAGGTCTTCTAGGGTTCCTACTTCTAGGTCTATCTCCATAGGTATTAGGGTTCCCGATAATCGGGCATTCTCCCTAATCATTATTCATGTAGCGCTATTTACTAGCCCAGAACATTTTAGATACATTTCACCTCTTAATGCGTCTATATTGAAGCTTTCATTATGTCACAAACAATGACATTTTCATTCTCATGATGTTTGAAGCCTTAATGATTTCACATCGACTCAGAAAGTATAAAACCACTCATTTGGTAAGACATGCTTAAAACAAGTTAATCTCTGCATATTCATTCACTCTTCAAGACAGGTAATATGGAAACTCGTTTTGAAACGTTAATAGTTGCATTCACACATGAATATCTCGATTTCTTCACATTTCAAATGCATTAGTCATTTCACAACACATTTTGCCTTAAAACTCGCATTGCATCATGTCAATGACACTTTCATTCTCATGAAGGCTAAACAACTTAATGGGGTCATTCAACTTTTGAAAAGCATACAATCATTCATCTTGTCACATTATGCTTCTAAATTAGTTAATGGACAAATACACATTCATTTTTCAAAGAAAACGTCATTAAAACTTGTCTTAGAAGCTTACATGCCTACAACTCATTTGTAGTTAGTTCGCTTAAAAGTATCCCTGCCAAACGAATGGTATCCAGCCATTACTAATCACATAACTCAACATGATTGTCATGCCACAACAGTTCACATTCATGCTTATTAACGCACGCCTTTAAGCATAATACAAACATGTTCATTTATAACTCGTGTTGTTTCCAATCTGTTGGCTATTTAAGTAACTTCGAGAAACATCTAAGGAATCAATAAATATTCCAGTCGCTTATTTAAGCAGCTAGGACATTGTTTTAGCCACAGAAATGAGCAACTACTCTTAAATAAATTAGTTGAAGAATGTAACTATTCGAAGCATTAATGTGAGAATGGTAGCGTATGCTTAATAGCGAATCAAGCGGGTTTCAATCAGATTGATTCCTATTCCATAAGTTATTTAACAGGAGACCCTCAAATACGAATAGGCAATTTGAACAGCTGCTTGGACATGGAATTCAGTCGTGACATACACACAAGGCACACACACAAGTCATAGACTGGTAAAATCATAATCTTGATTTAGCAGCATGCAGTGGTAGGCTTGAAGCATTTGACATTTACATATTGTCACAACAATACTCGAAACAAGTTGAAGATTTATGCAGGTACGTTCCATTATGGAAACAAGTACATAATTAGCACATTCCAACACTTCCATATATTCATCAATTTAAAACACTCAACCCAAACTCCCTTCTTACAGCACCCACCACAACAATCCTCAAAATCATTTCAGTACAACCCAAATGATTCACCAATTGCGTGCAATTTCACAACTCGTTATAATTTCAACCTAACTACTAAATTAGCTATCATAAATATTTCAAAAACATTTATAGATTAGTAATAGGTTTAGGGATCAGGAACCACCCACCTGGACTCCAAGCTAAGGACCCGATTGATGGGTTACATTGTCGATCTCTAGCCCAAACACAATTGGTAGGATGCCTCTCCCTAAGTTCTTAGTTTAGTTACGCATTTCATTGAACGATTATTGGACGCCAAGGAGGATCACCAAGACGGCACGTCATGCAAATGGGTAAGCGAGATCAATTCAAAAACTACTTAGTAAAATTGGGCAGAATTGAATTCAACGAATAACCCCGAAGCAACAACAGATAAACCCACCTCAAAAAGACGAGTTATTCTGTTGCCATCGTTATTGCTGCCCATCCTCCTTCCTCCTTGTTCCTCTCGACGTTGCTCAGTCGATGGAATCGAGCCCCACCGCCGGCGGCGTGGGTCTCGGCAGTCTATGACACCTAGGGTTGAAAAACCCTAGCCCTCAACCCCTAACTCCGTGGCCTCTGATGGTTGCCGTTCTCGAGACCACTGGTGGAGACACCCACCTTGTTGTTGCCAATAGCGCCAGCTACCCTGGCTGCTTGCCGGTCCCCTCTCTCATAGTCGCTCCTTCACTCTAGCTCGGTCTCTTGCTTTCTCTGCTTTCGGGTTTGGGATTGTCGTAGGGGGGGACGGTGGTCGACCCATGCCGGCGGCGACACCGCCGCCCCTCTCTCTCTTCCTCTCTTCCTTTCTTTCTCTCTCTTTCTGCGAGGGGTCACAGAGGCTGGGGTAAGCGGAAAAGCCCCCTGTCCTGATGTTCAGCCCCCTTTTGTTCCTTTTCTTCTTCTTTTTTTGTTTATTTGGTTGGTAGTTTAGTCACACTTACTCAACCTATTTCGGTCCTAGATTATTCGGTTATGCTAATCTCGACCCCACATATACTCTCTCGATTGGCTTATCTCACGTTATTACGACTTGGCTAATTTCTAATGAGTTCGCTAATTTCATGAAATTGCGTAAGTAACCAACGAAAATTAATTTCATGATTATTACACCTAATTATCAAGCAGAGACCACCTTTTCTGTGCATTGAAAACCCTGATTATTACACTGTTAGAGCTTCCTGAGTTGCTTTCCCCTTTAGTCCCGTCTCCTTCTTTGTTTTTTTTCCCCCCAAATCCCTAGAAGCCCAGAGAGCACCCTTTTTATGCCGGAGTAGCCTTGCTTGGTGAACGTTTAGGCGCAGACCCTTTTGATAAAGGTGACACCTTTCTTCGCCTTTTTTGTGTTTTTTTTTTTTTTTGGGGCTTGATATCACATGAAAGTTGCAGGAAAGTTGCAAAGTTTAATTTATCCAACGCATTTGTCTTTACGCCTTTTACTTCCTTTCCCTGTAAAGTTTTTTTTAAAAATAATTTCTTTTTAGGGTGTGAATCAATGCAACAAATGGCATAACCACCTACACAGGGCCGAACATCCCATAGTTCATTCATCAAAAGCTTCATCCGTGCCCCCCTGGTTCTTTGAACTGTAAGGCATATAGCCTTTGCTCCCCCCCACCCCTTTTAATAGGTCATGAGCTTTTCCTTGTTTCTTTGACTTATTTTTTTGGTGATGTCTTGGTTGTGGGAAACGTGAACTGATGGGTATACATGTCGTTCATTTGATTGGAGCTGAAGGCTACAACTTTACGTCTTTACTCCTCCAAACATACAATATAAATGCACCCCATGGGGGGGTTTATCCTCTGATACACCCATGTGGGAGTGATTCTTTATGTGAGTCTTTAATCCATGATATAATAACATGACGTACGAAGATTAAATACATGCCTTTCTTGTGCGCTATTGAATTAGGGACAATTATTTCGAAACTGCCAGTTTTGGTATGATTTTCCTATAATTTCTTTGTGTATCAATGCGCCAATCTCCTGTGCCTCAGTTTGGTATTGCTCTAAGTATTGATTTTTTTCCCCCCATCCCATGGTGATATATGTAGCCTCACCAATCACTCCAAACAAACATGGCTCACGTATGCTAGCAACAAATTTGTAACCTGGAAAGATCGTGAATGCAAGCAAGGGATAGATAGGCAAGATCTTAAGACAAGGGATAATCCAAAAGGAGCCACTCTTGCTAAAAACTTGGGCAATCTCCTTAGACCAATTAGGATACAAAATTGAATCACCACCTAATTGATACAAGGAGACCTAGAACACCACTTGAGGGGCCAACCTCAAGATATAGAACTAGGGTTTTGTGAGAGAAAGAGTGTTTGGACTCAATCTGGAATTTTACTTGATGCTTGATCGTTACTTTCAAAACAAACTCAGCTATGGCCTTTTTATAGGGCTGGCCTTACATATGAAAAGACACGAACACAAATTACTAGGCTAACATAGCAAATGCAAGAAACAAAGTACAAGGAAACTAAGAAAAACAAAGTATCATGGATAATTACATCTTGAACCATGAATCATCAGCTTGGAGACTAGATTAAACTCATTTTCCCACCTAGCACATGATGTATCAGCCTTGGGAGTAAGAGGGACATGGGTTAAGTCCCTTAAGCAGAAGTTTCTTCATGCATTAATTGCTCCTAGTTGTCAGCGCATTCACACAGCAGCAGGGCCAGATTCAATATGCCATAACTCTCTTGTTTATGATCGAAATTCGATGATTCATGAGTCAAATGAAAGTTTGACGAGTCTATTTTCTAATGGAAAAAGTTTCACTGGCTTTAGATTAGCCCTTTGGGAGAAATGGGCCGTAGAATCCAAATGGTCCAAACTGGACTGAATTCTAGCTGATTTACTTGTAGGCTTTATTTGATCAACCAAATGGACTCCAAATGACTTGAAACTTTTTTTATTTGAAAGCTGACTTCTTAGGCTTGACAAGGGAGAAGGGTCCGATTAGAATTCCCGAGGTCTTCTTGCTGCAAAAGGTGCACAAAACCGGACCTGTTTCCGATTGAACTGGACAGGAGGATATGGTTATGAATTAAGGCATTTCTGACCATGGTGTGGATTTCCTTGACCTCCTTGACACTCCTCTTACCCTTGTTGTCTTCCTCAGTAGCATTGGACGCCTTGGCTTGATGGTCTCCATCACATGGTTTACTCTCGGGCTTGCACAAATGTAACCGCAGTGACATTTTTTCCCCTACCATGTTAGCCTACAAAACATTCAAGAATTTAGTATCTCTCTTGCACCAACGCTCTTAGCGTAGACACCAACTTCATCAGAATTAAACCGGGTGGGACTTGCACAATTCCTCCTTCCACATTATGATGAAGCACCAATGAGTAGCCTTCTTCAGCTTGTGTCGTTTAGCTGCCATGAATAATCAACATGCCTCTTTTTTTTTTGTGTGGATTGCATTTGCATCACTTGTGTAGGTCGGTAAGTCACTTGGAAAACAACTTGTGAATGCAATTTTCCACTAGGCTTTCAGGGCCTTGAATGGAAACCCACAACCTATAAGTGGCATGAAGATTTGAAGACCCACTTGTGAACGTGCCTCCCTTTTTTTTGGTTACATTTGCATCACTTCCGTAGGTTGGTAAATAACTGGAAAAACCACTTGCGAATGCAGTTTTCCACTAAGATTTTAGGGCCTTGAATGGAAACCCACACCGTATAAGTGGCACAAAGATTTGAAGATCCACATGCAAACATGGTTAACCTCTAGCTCTTTCAGGCTTAAAATGGAAACTCACATGCTATAAGTGGTATAAAGGCTTGAAGACCTACTTCCAGACGCGATTCTCCACTGGACATTTGGGGCCTAAAATGGAAACCCACATGCCCTCTATGATTCCCACATTCTCCATTTTACCCCACCTCACTGTGTTGGACATGACACGCCATGGATAGGACATGAGATACGGGTTGGACTCTTATCCAATATCTATAGCAATAAGGGTGAGTAGGAATATATGGTCTTTTTCCCTCTTCATTCGATTATTCTTTTAATGGATCTTTAATGTTCGATGGTTTGATAAGTGAATAACTTTTTAATAATTGAAATATTCTCGAAAAATTAATTTGAAATTGAAATTTTGACATGTAAAAAGATAAAGTATCATATCTGTGACCAAGTTGGTGAGTGTCCTCATGTCCTAAGAATATAGCTCTGACAATTCAACCACTTGGATCCATACCTGTGTCCAACACTCCATACCCAAGCACATGTAACGTAGCACGCCCTAAGTGGTATAAATACTTGAAGACCCACTAGCGAACACGGTTTACACTAGACCTTTTGGTATCTAGAATGGAAACCCACACGGCATAAGTAGAGCTGGATAATGTGTCGTGTCGGGTCGGGTTAGTGTTCATGTCGAACTTAAACGGGTTGAAAACTCCTAAACCTGAAACCGGTCCGTTTAATAAACGGGTTGAAACAGTTAAACCCACATCGCTTAACATTTAAACGGGTTGACCTGAACCTAACCCGTTTAACTAAATGGGTAAAACGGGTTAGGTTTGGGTTATCCATTTTGCCCACCAACCTACTTAATTGCAACATAAATTTCAACCCAAAGATAATTTACCAAACAAATTACATATTTTCCAGCATCCTAAGGGATAACTTCTTTTAAAATACACTAAAATAGCAGCTAACTTACACGTTTCAACATATTCAGCACATATTCCAGCAAAATAGTTAGGAACGACATAACTTTATAGCCTAAAAAGTTCACATAAAACCAACTTTCTACATAAGCTACAATCCATGTCCAAGTCAAGTCTTAAACAATAGTAAATAAAGTTCAACTTGTTTGAAATTCTTAATAATGAACTCTCAAGTCAACAACCAACAAGTTCATAAAAGAGACCACAAAGTCTAATTCTCCAAAGCCTGATTCCCACAAAAAAAGGAACGATAAATGGTGAACGGTAAATAAACGGTACACGGGTTGACCTATTTAATCCGTTTGATTAAACGAGTCAATTAGGTATTTTTTTTGTGTTGAGATTCTCAACTTAAAACTAATCCAATTAATTAAATGGGTTTTTTGTGTCAACCCATTTAATTAAACGGTTTCAAACTTTATACCCAAACCTGCTTTATTTCGTGTCGGGTTCGGCTCGGTAATCATGTTGGGTCAGCTTTTCCCAACTCTAGCCATAAGTGGTGTCGACAAGTAAGTGGTAGCTTATCGGTGAAGAACTAACGTCTTCGATTGACTAACTTTTTTAATTTTAGTTTTTTTATAGCCCCTCTCCTTTTTTTGTTTCTTCTTGGATGCTATCTTATTTGCTAGTTTCATCCCTTAAAACAAACTAACTTTATGTTTTTATTTTTAGGTGATCCATAATGGCTCATCCCAATGAATTTCAACGAGATGACAAGCTTTTTATCTCCGTTGTAGATAAGGAGGATCACAAACCTCAATTAGGGACTTTCTTTCTTGTTCATTGTTCCTTGCGTAGGCCGAAACCTAATCAAGTGTTTGCTATAGAGTTGTCGTTCTTTCCTTCAAAGTTATCAATTCGAGTGGAGAAAAGTATGGAGAATGACTTAGTCACCTACTTAGTTTGAAGCATGCACTATGGCAAATCCAGCTTGATTACTAAGTTTCCCAGAAATCATATCCAGGAGGTCTAGATAGGGACCAAACATGTTGTTTTATGGAAAGTTTGGTTACATACACCTGTATTGGGAATGAACAGAGAACGTACTCTATTGCTTTGAGCAACGCTTGAGGGGTTATTCACTATATCTACCAATCCCTAGTCGACATTGTCTATGGTTGAGAATACGACTGTATCTGATCGACTTTGAGGTCCCAACTTTTAGGGATGAGTTATTCCCCCTTACTCTTATTTAAATTTACTCTTCGTTTAATGTTCTCTAAGCACTGGTAAGGGAAGGAACTCCTCTTATTAATACCCCCACTCCTTACCTCAGCCCCCCCAAAAGGCTCTGAGGGCTATGAATCACAGAAATTTTCATAACTCGTTTGGCATTACAATATGAAACCCTTTACCATGACTTTTAACATAAGTTCACTTGTCTATGGCTCAGTTCTAGCCCAACTCGAATTGGCATCATGACTAGCATCTAACAGAAGCATTCATGGAGAATTACATCAAGCAATTAAGCAACTGAAGAGATACTATCTAAACTTCAACATTTTTGGCTTCCAAGTAAGGCTTTTGTCAAAGGAACTAAGAAGATAAGCAATAACACAAAGTGGAGCTGAAACCCAAGTATGCCAGAAGTGTCCCATATGATTAGTTCGAACTGCAGATGCATTACAAGCTTCAGAACTTACAAATATCCGTGTTAGAAATGAACTTCCTTCGACACTGATGTGGAAAAAAAGGAAGATTGTACGAAACGAGGTCCTTCCATGAAAAGCTAAGAGTCTGAGCTGGAGAAGCACTACAACCTGCATAGTGAAACAAATGGCCATGAATGACTGTTACAGCGATCCTTGCAACCAACTGAAGAAAGATGTACAAGTAATTTAATTGAATACTAAAAGCATAGTTATACACAAAAATAAAACTTTCAAGCATATCTAGTTTTCTTGAAGGGCCAAATCAATGTATGTCTTTACGGATCACCAGGTGCCACACCTATTCCTGTTCCCCGGAGGGAAAAGAAAATCCAGCAGAAGTTAGATAAGTGATACTTAGTTTGAAAAAGCACAGGTAGGGCGCGCCTAGGCAAGAGAGGCGTAGGCGGGCGCCTCACACACACCAAGGCGCATCCCATTCGTGATGCCACAAGAGGCGTGCGCCTTATGGCGTCATAGCCGAGGTGCAGAGCGAGCCAAGCACGCGCCCATAAGAACTTAAAGCTTTCATTTAGAAAAACAGAGAATTAGCAAAGAATACAAATTTGTGTCTTCCTTGGCTTCTTCGACTCACAGTTCAAACCAAGCCATTCGCATACCTTCGATACCCTAGAAGCCTCCATCAACTCAGTAGAAGCCTTCTTCACCTTCCATCAGGTATCTCTCTGCTTTCTCTTCTTTTCTGCTGCATTTTTCATCATCTTTTTCACTTCACCTGCTGCTCTTCTTCTTCCCTACTATAGCACATTGGCCAGCCATGGTTGTGTCCTCTTCTGCTCCTTTTTTTTTTCATTTTTTTCTCTCTCTTAAGCTCCTATCCTCTCTTTCGGTCTAGTCTATCCCAATTTTTGCCATTTTCCTCTGCTTCTGCTCTCAGTTTTTCGTTTTCTTAATTTCCTCTGCCCTGCTTCTCGAATCTCGACCATGGCCTCTCAGTTTACTTCGAGGTTTTTTTAAATTTTATTTTTTGTTGGTCATTTAGTGCTTGGGCTCTCGCTGTGTATTGGAAATTTTAGGTTTTATTTTATTTTTATTTGCAACTATCGAGCCGGCCTCTCTAGTTGACATGTTCTCTGTGTGCGCGTCTTACTTTTTGGTCTTATTTTTATTTTTATTTTTTTGGTAAAATGCAATTAGTGATTAGTGCCTATCTAACTATCTGTTTGATTGCTATGGAATTTTAGTTTGAGAGTTGAGACAGTGAGGATTCAAATCCAACCGGTAATACTTTGGGTTGGACTTCCTCTAAATCTTTAGACCCGAGAAGGAACTATGGGAGGCAAGATCGAACAAATAGAAATAATTTCTTTTGTAACTTTTGTAGAGTAAGAACCACCGGCGGTATTTTCCGACTCAAACAACATCTAGTTGGTGGACATCGAAAAACACTAGCTTGTCAAACGATCCCTAAACATGTTAAAAAAGAAATCCAAGATTACATGGACCTAAAAAAGGCAAGTGAAGAAGCTCATGATATATCTAAACACTTGCCAAGAAGTTATTTTGATGAAAAAGGTAATGGTGGTGAGTGTGTTGAGATGCCTAAGAATGGAAAATTCACAAGCAGTGGGTCGAAAGGAAGTAATTGCATGCCTTCGAAGAGACCAAAGACAAAAGGTCCATTGGATATGTTCTTTACTCCTAATCCCGCTGATGTGGTGGAGGTAAGAAAGGTAGGGAGGATCAAGGAAGGCAAAAGACTCTAAATGAGATGTGTAGGAAAGAGCTAAGGGACAAAGTTTGCAGGGATATTGCTAATTGTTCCTTGATGGTGCTATTCCTTTTAATTTACTTATACTTGGTAGTTTTCATGTCATGTGTGAGTCTATTGGTCAATTTGGCCTGGGTTTAAAACCACCTTCAATGTATGAGGTAATGGTTCCTCTCCTCAAGAAAGAAGTGGAGGATACCAAGAAAGCAATGGAAGAGAACAAGAAAGAATGGGCTCAAAAAGGTTGTTCTGATGGATGGCGTGATTCCACAGTTCAAAACGACATTGCCAACTTTCTTGTGAACTCTCCTAAGGGTTCGGTCTTTATTAGATCGAAGGATGTTTCTGATGTTGTGAAGGATCCAAATCTTCTATTTAAAATTCTTGATGATTTGGTGGAGGAAGTTGGAGATGAGAATGTGGTCAAAGTGGTGACTAACAATGCATCTAATTATGTCAAGGCTGGTAAGAATGCTTTCTCTTCTTTTTGAATGACTTGAATTAGTTTTTTTTTTCCCCTTACATTTTTAGTTTCTAATGTCATTCTTGTTAAAATAAATTTATGTAGGGAAATTGCTAAATGGCTAAGAGGCCGCATCTATATTGGACTCCATGTGTGGCACATTATCTTGATCTCATCTTAGAAGACAAAGGAAATTAAGTTTCAAGGGTCATGATTGCATTAAAGAAGAGCATGTTCATCAATGCTTACATCCATAACTCCGTCCCTCTTCGTAGCATGATGAGGTGGTTCACGAGTCAAAAACAATTTGCATAGACCGGCTGCCACAAGGTTTGCTGCTTCCTTTATCACTCTTTCTACTTTTCACAAGTAAAAAAACGCCTTAAGGAAGATGGTAACTTCACAAGAATTGAATGATAGCAAATGGTCTAAGGAACCAAAAGGGAAGAATATGGCATCCTACCTTAGACAAAAGAGCTATTGGAAGAATGTTCTTCATTCTCTTATGTTGACAAGTCCTCTTGTGAAGGTTCTTCGCATTGGTGATGGAGAAAAGAAGCCTCCAATGGGTTACACTTATGACGTCATGGATAGAGCTAAGGAAGCTGAAGCACCTAATTTGAAGAAATTTGCCATTTGTGTGCTTAGCATCACTTGTAGTGCAACTAGGCGTGAAAGGAATTGGGTGTGTTTCAACATGTATGTTAGAAAAATCGAATGTTAATACTTTTGATAATTTATCATTTATACTTATTAATATTTAATAATGAAATCTAATGAAACCTATTTTCTTATTACCATCTCTATACCAAAAAGAGAAATTGATTAGCACAGTGCTTTTAAAGGACATTGATGAAAGTAATGAGTGGTTACCTAGTAGGATGGATGGAGATTCAGATGATGATACTCTTGTATTTGAGGATGATAATTTGATATGAGCTGCTGTTGCTCGAGCCTCTGGGGCAAATGAGCCTAGTTATTACACTAGATGTAGAGCATCTCAAGGAAGCACCGCTAAGTAAGGCTCTATATCTAACAGAGATAAAGGAAAGGCTCCCACCTCATCTTCTAAGCCTCGGGGATGATTTCAGTTAGTTAATGAAGATGAGGATAGGACGAGATGAGGATGAGGATGAGGATGTTGCAGAATATCAGGAGGATGAGGAAGAGAACATAGGAGATGACGATGTTGGTGGATTTGATAATGTTGATCCAAAGCAGGTGTTGTTGGATGGTGATTTATGATGATGTCTAGTTGATGTTAGATTACTTTAAGAACTATGTTATATTCGTCCATGTTTTCTTTCATGACTATGCTTGTTTCTTTGTTTCTAAACTTCAACTAAGTTCTTTTGTGTGTGTGTTTTCACTTTTTAGGATATTGTCATGCTAAATTATTATTTTGTGGACAATTTGTGATGCTTTTAGTACTTATATCAATGTCCAATTGTTTCTTTGATGCCACTATATTACTTCATTATCATAATAAGTCATGAAGATTGTTTTCTTTCCTTTTTTTAGTGATGAGGGATAATGTGCTATCTCAATCATACAAGAACGTGAGAAAGTAACTCAAAGCCTCGAATACGAGTGGGTGAGAGGGAACAAGAATTGATACTTATAATGTTTATATATTCCATTCATCCAACCATGACCAGAAAGAAGCTATGCACTTATGTTACTCAGACTTGGGCACAGGTATCCGATATAGATACACGTCCAAACTCGGCTATTTCTAAGAAATTTATAGATTTTCTTTGTAATATGAAGTGTCGAGTGTCACACCCTTGTCCGAGTGTAGAGGGTCTGACGCGGGTATTGTAGGGTAAAATTAAGAGTCGGAGTAAAATGGTTGTGCACATTGAGTCTTTTAGGCCCTTTATCCTCACTTCTCTCTTCCCAAAAAGGAAGAGCTCTTGTGGACATGGGTAGGGCACTCATAAAGGCTCACACAGGTAGTACAACGTACCTACATTGTCAACCCTGGGAGTTCCCACTCAAAGAAACCAAGTCTTTGCCAAGGCCTGTGTTCATTTCAACTAAAACAATCAACGAAAAGGATAGGAAAATCTAGACATTGGCACCAACTACCAATAAACACTCATTCATCCCACTATACCAAGGTTATCATAATGACATAAAGGCTGTTCAACCTATCTCAACCTGGGGATAGGACGCATACTACAAACAAAGTCTACTTTTACAATGTTTTTTTTTCAGTGGTGGAGGGAGCGTGGCGTTAGTGAGGTCAGCTGATACCCTTCGCCCTGCCAGAAAAAAAATATATGTTGATATGTACACATATATATATATATATATGTATATATACACATATATGTCTATACATATACAGATATATACATATATATATCTGTACATATACATATATATATATATATATATGTGTGTGTAT
>JAKOGI010004261.1:0-5000 GCA_029747015.1 Carnegiea gigantea
ATATATATATATATATGGATATATATATATATATATATATATATATATATATATATATATATATATATATATATATATATATATATATATATATATATATATATATATATATACACACACACAAAAACACACACACACACACACACACACACACACACACACACATATATATATATATATATACGAAAAATCTCTGGCAGGTACCCCACTTTGTATGGAAATCATAATTAGGGGACTATATTATTAGAATATATTTAAAATGGGCAATATTCTGTGAAAACTATTTTAAGGGGACTATTCATTGTTTAGTTTTTCTTTTAAGCCCTTAAACTTTTCATATTTGTAAATCTATCCTCAATCCTTAAAAACTTACTTTCGAAAAATTTAAAATTGTGATTGTGGTTTTTTGCTCACTAATAGATCTCGACGTTCTCTTTCATCTGGTATCAGAGCCACATGCACAAAAATAATTGAGATTATTAAGTTAATTAATGACTAATTAAGCTAATTAACTGTGATTAGCTAAGATTAATGCTTGAATCATCACCTGCTTGTCCTGGTCCTAATTATTCACACATTGTTCACTCACCTGAAGGTCATATCTCGTTAGCACCTCAGTTAAACTATATCACTGATATAGTTTTAGAATTAAAAGTTAAATTAGCTAAAATTAAGGCTGAACTGAAGGAGCTTAAGAATCAGTTAACCGTTATCTATCTTTCTCTTATTAATGAAGTTAGACATAACGAAAATGCTACTCCTCGAATTAGTACTCCTTTTCAGCATAAATATCCTTTCCAAAACCCAAAAAATAAGATTCCATTTCCTTTGCAAGAGATACGAATCCAAAAAGAAGTCGGAGAACAATCTGGTGAAAAATCGATTGAAAAAAAAGAAAAAGAAGATGGAGTATAAGCAACATACTCTTGAAGAGCTACAAAAAATGTTCGATAAAGAACAAAATCCAGAAGAATTAGACAAAATCATGAGCGCAATTAGCGATAAATATGATATTTTGACTGATGATGATGAAGAACCTAATAATGTCCAACTAGAAGAAGAAATATATCAGCAGATGAATTTGATTAAATTAGAGGATCTCAATGTTTTACCATTAGATGAAATTAGAAGAAAACTTGATAAGAAATATGGTAAAATGACTAATGAAAATGAAATCAATGAGATTGGAGAAGAAATTGACTTATATGAAACAGAAACTAGTCTGGTTAAGAATGTCGTTCCTAAACTTAAAGAATTTGATGAACCCTCCAGAAGAAACACTCATTTCCAAAGACCTAGGTATGTTCCTGCAAGACGAACAAGTAATTTTTCCTTCAGGTTTATCCTAAGCAAAACTATGACCTATGAAGAAATTAGCCTTACCTCAATTAGCCAAACTGGATATATCTTAAATATTGATGGAGCCCGTAATAGAGAAGAAATATTTGAGTAATGGAAAAGAGGAATGAACAGTATCTTAAATCTAAATACTACATGGACTGCGGCAAATTTCCTTAATTACATCGAGTATAGCTTTTCTGACACTGTAGCTGATTGGTATGATTCATTAAGTGAAGATGGTAAAAATACATTAAGGGTGACGGAAACACCAGCTGCTATGTTCAGCAGTCTATACAAAGAAATTGAAACTGAATTCATTGGAGCTAAAATTGATTCTGAAGAAAAAGCACGTGAATGGCAAAGAAAAATTAAGAACATAAAACCATAGGCTATGAGGTACTTAGAAAATTATACTGCAAAATTCAGTTAATATTATTATAAAATTGGGCATAATGAAACCACTTTTGGTATGTTCTATGATAAGTTGCCATATCCTATAAATTCGATAATTAATGAAAAATACATGGCATGGTTTGAACGAACAGATGTTATTAATACCCTTGGTTCAAGAATTTCCTATTTGCGAAAATGGGTCAATAAACAATGTCTTGATCTTTAATAGCAAAAGAAGATAAAGAAGCAATTCTTGACTTGTTGGGATTCTCCTCACCAATAGGAAAAGGAATATGAGAAAAGAAGAAAAAGAAAATTCTATAAGAAAAAGAGCTTTAACAAGCAGAGAGGTGAAAAATATAGAAGAAAATATTATAACAAACCAAGTCCTAAAAATCGTAGATTTTTTTAGGAAAGTTACTTATTGCCATGCAAGAAAAAACAACTGCAAATATTGGGCATGTGGAGAAGTAGGGCATTATGCTAATGAATGCAAAAAAAGAAGAATAACAAACTTATTAAAACCTTGGGAAGCCTAGATTATGTTGAGCATAGTGAAGATGAGTCATTAGATCTAGCCCTAGGCAACAACAAATGAATTGTTGAAATTATAGAGGACAATGAATATGAAGAAAGTGATTATGAAGAGACAAGTCATATGATGGAAAGTAGCTCGGTTAGCCTTGGTGATCTTCAAGGAGAAGAGTTTGTTGTAGACAATGATCATAAGGAAGTCAAAGGAGATTGGGTTCTTCCCATAATCCAAAAAAAATGATCTATAAAAAAATTCATTTTTCAATTAAAAAACAAATACGTATATGAAATGATGGAAGGAGATCTTGAGATAAAGGATTGTGAGTATGACATTGGGGAAGTTAATCTGATCAATTGGGAGAATATCCTTGATCATAACAAAGATAGAAAGTATAAGTATGTCCATATCGGAAGCGTCCAAGTTCAAATCACTCCATTACAATATTATGGTAAAGATATTGATCTTTACGCTTTACTCTGTGATATTAGGCATACCAAATTTAATAATCAGATAATCACAGGGATAAAAACCCATTTATGTAATGGGTCAGTAGGTTTCAACTGTCGGCCTGGATATTACGTGAGTCTAAAAGATGAATTTGCCAAAAACTTTTTATCCCTTAAGATAAAAACAGTTGGGATGGATATGAAAAGAGAAGGATATACTTTAAGGATATTTTGGAAAATTATTTATAAATTAGATAATACAATAGACCCCAAAACTAAGGTGACAATGATAGAGGCAGAAAAATTTGAAAGTCCTACCCCCATGCAAAAGATCCAGAGGATCAAGTCCAATCCACAGGAGATAAAAATCGATCGTTCTTGGATATCTAGCTTTGCTAATCCTGCAAAGATCAATAAGAAAAATATAATAAAAATTGATGAGGAAGGCAAAATCACCATTAAACCTCAATTATTAAAAAATATGAGTACAAGATCAGATTGGGGAGAAGGATCTTCATCCGTAAAAAAAGAGCTTAAAGAAGATGATACAATTAGCCTAGCCAGTGAAATGAGTAGAATGAGTTCTGAGGCTGCAAGACCCAGTCTAGATCGGTTAACAAGTCTAGATACAAAGGTCATTGGATACAAAACTAGAACTGTCAGTGAACCTATCTATGAGGATGAATTAGTCAAAAATATAACTATGGAAATATCCTATGAAGCTACCAACACAAACCCTAATAAGATATGCTTAGATGGATATAATAAATTAAATTGTATGCCGATAGCGGTTGTTCTGTATGCTTTGGAAAAAGATCATTATTCCTTGATTTTATGTGGAAAAAAGCTAACAATCCTTTACAAGTGAGGATAGCCGATAATAGTGTTATGAGCCACAATGAAGCGATAGAATAATTATCCATAGAAATAGGAGGAGTTCAATGTATTATACTAGTTCTATGGACTACGTATCAACCCTCTTATGATATGATTATTGGAAATAATTTTCAAAGATTATATTCTCTATGCACTCAGACCATAAATCAAATAATATTTACCATTAAGGGTCACTCACTTCCTATTGAAAAATTAAGTAAGGCTTACACTCATTAAAAAATTGAATTTACACGCAGTTAACGTGGTGAGAAGGTAATGCCTGCACAGCGAGAAGTAGCACTGACAATCTCATTACTTGAGTTATCTATTAAAGAGCAGATTGTTGAACAACAAGGAAAATTATGTAAAGAAATCTATTCTGATAATCCTTTAAAATTTTGGGATAAAGACAAAACATTTGCTAAAATCATTTTATTAAATCCCAATACCATCATCCGAGTAAAACAAATGGTGTATATACACCAGGACATCGAAGAATTTAATAAACAAATCAAAGAACTTCTGGATAAAGATTAATTAGAAACAGTAAGAGTCCTCACACTAGTCCCGCTTTCATGGTAAGAAATCATACTGAAGAAAAGAGAGGAAAAGCTAGAATGGTAATCAATTATAAAAAGCTTAATGACAATACTATCTTTGATGGTTATTATATTCTTAACAAAGTACTCCTTTTTAACAGAATTCAAGGAGCCTCTTGGTTCTCGAAAATAGATTGCAAGAGTGGTCATTGGCAGATAAAAATGGATAAAGAGAGTACTCCCTTAACTGCTTTTAGTGCCCCACAAAAACATTATGAATAGACTAATGTCATTTGGTCTTAAAAATGCACCTCAAATATTCCAAAGGAGAATGGATAATATCTTTAAAGACCTCAATCATTGTTGTTTAGTTTACATCAATGACATCCTTATCTTTTCCAAAACTATAGAACATCACAAAAATGATGTCTTAACAGTCACTCAGAGATGCATTGATCATGGCATTATACTTGGTAAGAACAAATGCATTTATGCTGAGCAAGAAATTGAGGTTTTAGGTCTAGAGATAAAAGTTGGACAGATTATTCTACAAAAACATATTTTGGAAAAAATAGAAAATTTTACTGAAAAAATTGAAGATAGAAAGCAACTAGAAAGGTTTCTTGGATGTCTTACCTATACTTCTTATTTTATTAAGGATTTTGTTAAACTAAGAAAGCCATTGCAGTAGAAACTCAAGAAAAAAGTAAGTTGGACATGGACTATTAATAATACATAGATTGTTCAAAACTTCAAGAAGATGTGTGAAAATCTTCCCGTCCTTAATTTGTCTAATGAAGAAGATGAATTGATTCTTAAGACAGATGCCAGCAATGAACGCTAGAGTGTGGTACTTAAAATCAAAGAAGG
>JAKOGI010004261.1:12500-30201 GCA_029747015.1 Carnegiea gigantea
TCAATCATATTGCCTAAATGCATATGCGGAATGTGATCTTGAATGAGAATCTAAGCAAGTTCCAGAGAAATGACGTCAAGGAAGAGTGACACAAGAAAGAAATACTAGACTAATAATGATAAACAGTCTCTAAAGGCTCAAAGTCTCACAGGACATCTACCAAAAACAAAGCTAGCTCACTAGTAAACACATGCCAAAATCTTGTAAAGACTCATGGGAAAAATCAACTTGCATCTAACATGTGGTCAAAATATGAAATTCATTTCGAAAACTCATTCGCAAATATTTTATGCCCAATTCGGGTGAATCAAAGGATCAAACTAAACTAAAGAAAGCTATCAAATCTATAGAGATCAACATTGGAGGATTTTTTTCCTTTTTTTTTCACTTCTAACTAAAACTAAAACAAAAACTATAAAAACTACCATTAAAAGTATATACAAAGCAAAAATAAACTACCAAACAAAAATAGGCATCAGACGCCAAATGAAATGACTAACTCCCCCATACTTGAATCACACATTGCCTTTAATGTGGGCACATAATAAAAAGGGAAGGGGAGTAGTAGAAAACAAGATCAGAAAAGAGGAGGTGGAGGAAGATGTGGTGGTTGTCCATAGGAGATATGTCAGTCTCGCCAGGTCTCTAGACATGCCCTACAGTCTTGGAAATATTGTGTCTGGGAAGCAAGCAACCCACGAAGCTCATCATGGCACTCTTGGATAAAGTCCCAAATAGCAGTGCTCTCTGAAGTGACAAACTCTCGGAGGAAAACTTGCTCCTCTTGAATGGACCTAAGGGTGTCTTGGAGGCCAAAATAGTCAGGTGGGAATAGTTGAGAGGAAGAACTAGGTCAAGCTTGAGTAGATTGAGGGGCTGATTGGTGAGGTGTAGGGTCAACAACCTTCTCATCATCAGGTACCGGATAAAGGTTATCTCGGTGAAGAAGGGTGGTGCGATCAACATTGGGAAGCGGCAAAAGCCGATCCCAGGGGTAAATCCAACACAAACGGCCAGCCTCAACTTTACAGAAGTTCATAATCTCAAAAGCAACTTGATCAAGCCGCTCGGACCTAGAAACTCTATCCTCATAATTGGGCTCAACACCCAAGAATCTAGCAATAGTAGTTATTATCCACCAATGACTATCCTACCTTTAGTGCCAACAGCAGCACTATGTAATTACCTAGCTAAGAATGAACCTGGGTCAAGTTGGTCTCCATCGAGCATACAAGATAGAAAGTACAACTCAGAAAGTCTCGGGACATTCACACTATCGTCTCAAGCAAACAAAGAACAAACTAAAATACGCTAAGCTACTCTACTGTAGGGGTTCCTAATGTCCATACATTTTGATGAACTGATTATTGTACCTAACACTCCTCAAAAGTTCACCCCAAAATGCATTTGGGTTGAATTCACGGGGGACTTGAAGGTGCAATAAATCCATGCTAGGGGGAAAACCAAAAATACTATTGAAGGTACTAAAATTCAGTTCGTACAATTATCCCTGCAAATAAAATGGCATATATCCGGCTTGATATTAAGATCCTCTAGTGACCTCAACATGGAGTGTACTAAGGAATTCTAGGGCCAGGTCCCTATATGTATGCTCTGTGATTTGTAAAAAGTGGCCCATACCAACTCTGGCATGCAACCAACGAATATCATCCACAATTCCCAACCGGGGTAACAAATCCTCATCATAATATCTAATTGCCACTACCATACGTTCATTCAAGCAATTATACTTAGCAACATGATCAGGATGCGTTAAACCAAGGGGATGAGGAATATTACCTCTCGCACGTGCATTGGTTGATGTTCGGGATGCCCGTTGAGGTCAGGGTGGTGCGTGACTTGAAGAATCAACCTCCTTGGTGCTCCTTTGTCTCTTGTTTGCTTCCATTGGTGCAAACTTGAAACAAAAACAAAACTAAGACCAAAAGTAAGTATTAAAACCTAGAAAATTGAAGAAATTAAGCAAAAATATGAAAAATAAGAGAGAGAAAAGAATGGGTATGGTGGATGAATGAAGGTGAGATGAATTTAAAGTAAAAGAAGAAGGAAGAGATGGATTTTAACGAGAAAAATGAAAGATTGAGTGAAAAGAAAGGATTTGGTGTGAAAATGAGTGGAAATGGTGGAGAAATGAGGGGAGATTAGAGAGATTTGGTTATGGAGTTTACAGAGAGAAAATGGGGATAGAGAGGGTGTATGTCGAGAGGTTGAAGAAGATAAGGGGAAAGGAAAGAGTCGCCGCGGTCAAAAAAACCTAGACCACGGCCCGTAGCAGACCACCACGGACCATGGGGCTCACCACGGTCCGTCCATGGTATCTGCTGGCACTCATTTTTTTCTAGTTTTTCAGGGTTGGCACCCCACGGCCGTATTTCTAGGCTACTGACCATGGTGCCAACATTTTATTCATATATTTTTTTCTGTTCCTTTTTCTTTTTTTTTCGCACATATAACTACAAAAAGTAATAAAAATTAAAACTATAAAAAGGGAAAAAAAGAAAGCTTGGGTTGCCTCCCAAGAAGCACTCTTTTAAGGTCAAGAGCTTGGCCCTTGTTCTAGGCTTGGTCCGGATCAGATGGTGTATGGACATTGGCTTTATCCCACATCATAGAGTCAAACTTATTCAACTGGAAGTACCATCGTAGAAGTTCTGGCTACAGGTCCTTCGTTTTCATAACTTGGTGTCATAACACACTATCTGCATATAAAACAAATCACTCTTGTGACCCATCAGACGGGCTATTAGCAACTCGTTCAACTCCTACATCAAATCTACATCAAAACCTTCCATATGGCGCATAGAGAGAACAGTTTGTGCAAACCTGCAGTAATCACTCAATAAAGATTCATTAGAAACAGGAGCCTCAACCTCGAGCTTGTTAGGTAGCATAGGAGCAGCAAACTCCACCTTAACATGTCCTTAGTCAGGGTCCTCATAAGAAATCCAATCTGAATCAGGAGGATCTTCATAGTTCCAAACATCCTCCATATTAATCTTAGGGGACAGGGGTAATGCATTCAATATAGAAGAATGAGGAGAAACCATGTCCTCCTTCCTATGACTAAACACAGCAAATTGCCCTTCCATCTCAAAAGATACCCGACCCTCTCTTACATCAATGTGGCAACCAGCTATCGCCGAAATGGGCTGGCCTAGGATAATTTGGGTATCATCAGTTTCAGGCATATCAACTATAATGAAGTCCTCAAACATCCAAATGTCTCCTATATTGACTGGCACATCATCCAACTTACCTATAGGTTGTGTCATAGAACCATCAACCAATTGTAGGGAAAAGGGTGCGGCCAGTAATGGTCCTAGGTGCAGCTTATGAAACAAAGAATAGGGCATTATACTGACACTTGTACCTAGATCACATAGACTTCTCTCAATTTCTACCCTTCCTACAATGCAGGGGATAGAAAAACTACCTAGGTCAGGGAGCTTAGGGGGAAAAATGGCTGGGATCTCAATAGTGTCATTCTCTTTGAAAGTGGCAGTCTTATCGCCATTATTTCTCTCCTTACTACCAGCCATGGTTATCTCCCTACCCTTTTCCATTGGTACTTCCTCAGAGTCGATTAAGTCTTCTTCTTCCTTCATAGTAACACAGTTACAACGCTCTCGAGGGTTAGGTTCAGGTTTGTTAGGAAGTCTATTTGGGGGCATAGATGAGAAACTAACCTCTTGGACATTTTAGGCTTCTAGCATCCTATTATGAGTTGTAAGCACATCAACCTTTGAGGCTAATTTCTTAATATACTCATCCTGTTTTTGTTGCACCATAACCTTGTTTTCCATCATTACCTCCAAATTTGACTTTTGGGGCATCTGAGAAGGGAATGGGGGTCTTTGAAAACCAGGGGGTGCTCTAGCATTCATAGGGGGCATGTTCATAGTATTTGGATTCAACCTATAAGAAATATTCGGATGATTCTTCCAACCTAGATTATAGGTATTAGAGTAAGGGTCATTGGTCAGTCTCGGATTGAAATTTTGAAGATAATTAACTTCATCAGGGTCTTGGAAAAAAGGACTCCCAACTTGACAATTCAGAGATATATGCTCAATTGAACCACAAATTTCACAAGGGAAAGGGTCACTTAAGTTCACAGCATTAACATTCATTTGGTCCAGTCTTTTAGTCATTGCGTCTACTTTAGCAGAAAATAAAGTAATTGCATTAGCTTCAAGCTTACCTCCAACCTGCTTGTGTTAGGCTCATTCAGTGGACCATTGAAAGTTGTTAAGCGTCGTCTCCTCGATCAGATTATAGGCTTCATCCTCAGTGTTGCTCGTCAGAATTCCTCTTGTCGCCATATCAATAGTGGACCTCACAGGTTGGGTCACACCGTTATAGAAGGTTTGGATTATCATCCAACGCTGAAGACCATGACGGGGCATAAATATAGCAGATCTTTAAAACGCTCCCAGGCTTCATAGAGCGTCTCGTCATCTCTTTATAGAAAGTTGGTGATCTAATTCCTTAGGCTCGCTGTTTTGCTTGAAAGGAAGAACTTGGCAAGGAATGTTCTTGTCAACTCATCCTAGGTAGTTATGCATCCAGAAGGCAAATAGTGCAACCAAGCCATCGCTTTATCCCTCAAGGAGAAAGGGAATAAGTGCAGCTAAATTACATCACTAGAGACACCATTTAATTTCAGCATATCGCACACCTCTAAAAAGACCGAGAGGTGCATATTTTGATCTTCTAAGAGAGTTCCATCGAACTGAGATTGTTGCACCATGCAAATGAGTGCCGGTTTGAGTTCGAAGTTGTTGGCATCTATAACAGGACGAGCGATGCATGAGGCGATCCCCTGGACTCCTGGGGTAGCAAAATCACGAAGAGTCCTTCGTTGGTCACCTTCTGTTATGCTTGAATTCCTTCTTGCCTCGCGCCTTTGCTCTTCAATCCTTTACTTTTTCCTCCTTAGGTGAAAAGTCCTCTCAATCTCTGAATCGGGTCCGTTCAAGATTGCACTTCACATAAACTAGAAAAAATTCCTGCAAGCACTTTCACCGACATGACCAGTATAGGTTAAACAAGCAAAGAAACAAAAACAAAAATAACAATCAAAACAATTAAAATACTTAGTCACTTTCGCAAGACTAACTCAATAGTTAACAACTTTAGTCCCCAGCAATGGCGCCAAAAGCTTGATCAACTACCACAAGCACGGATAGTCGTAGTATAGATAAAAGATATTGTTCCTCAGAGACTAATTGTAACTTACTAAGTTTTACCTATCATAATGTGCTAAGAAAAACTCTGGTTTAAGTGGATTCAATTTAATAGCAAAATAAACTTTTCTAAATCAACAAGGGAAAAACGTATAGGAATTCTCGTAGTTGTGAAAAGAAATTGGATCAAAAATAATGAACATGTGCTCTCTTCTAATTGGTCAAATTCGAGGAATTGTAATCTATTCAAAAATTCATTCTATTCTTTCGAAATCAACTAAATTTGCCTAAACTAAGCAAAAGTCGTTCTTTCAAACTAATTTGCCTTAATTCAAGTTCAATGTCTTCGATTACTTACTAGCACTCTTAACATACAAATCTCTCTTTCAAGATGAAGTTACATTAGGCCTTATCAAGCAGTCCAACAACCAAATGTCACCTTTCTGTTTTTCATTCGTTTATTTCAAGTGTGCAAGCAAATTTCGTCCAAAAATCAACTCACAACAATCCAAACACTTGACAAAATGAAATCAAACCAATCATAAAGATAAGCACAGTTGTATAGATTAAAACATGATCCAATAACTATTCCACACACTATTAAATCCCTAGACTAAAGAAAACTACTTAGACATGATAAAATAAATAACAAACTATCCCACAATTCACGAAATCTGAGCGAAAAGGGATTGACTGAGATGGCCTTCAACCAAGAGCTTTAGAACCGCCTCAAGAACAAACTCTCATGCTAAAGACTCATACCAATACAAAAAAAAAAACTCTAAACTACAAAATTTGACAAACTATTAAAGCACTAATCTATGCTACTCTACACTTTGCTTTGCTTGGAATGATCTAGGATTTCTTCTACTGCTGCAGAATGTCACCTTATATAGAAACGCTCAGTCAATCTTAGTCACACAGCTGAGGGAAAATGAAGAGGCAATAGTTACAGGCTCACCACGGTCTGTAGGGTGCACCATGGTCCAATCGTGGTCTGCGCTGGATCCGGGTTTTTACTCATTCTTTGCTCCACGTTCGTCGTATAACATGGGTGACAGTGGGGAGGTCAAAATACAGCCATTTAAGGGCAAATGCTGGGTCAAAAGACTAAAAATACTGTAAAACAATAACTACATCTAAGTATAAATCAAGAATAGGAAAGCAATTAACAATAATAAGTATAATATTCTCCTAAAAATGACACAAAATAGCCATAAAATGATATACATATTTGTCACACCCCCAGCCCCTCGGGCCGAAAGCGTTACATTTTCTTAACTTCTTACTAAAAATTCTGGGGCGAAACGGACAGAGTTTCCCCTAAAAACGGACCGTTTCCAGGCTAAAAAACCTTACAATAAACCCCTGCAAATCAACTGAAGCGTAAAACATTTAAAAGAAGCTCAACGGCCACACGCCGGACTTTATAACTCAACGAGCCATCCGCTCGGAGTACACCAAACAGAATAGTTCATTAATAAAGAAGAAATGAAAGATACAACTCAACGGTTCATACAACCAGAGAATTGGGGTTTGCATCCTAAATCATAGCTAACTTTAACCAAGAAAACATCTAACTAATTAGATGGTTGGCTCATACGGCCATACAGAGCGACCTTTATACCATATACAATACATGAACTAGAATGCTTGGTTTACATGCGTTTAGAAACTAAGAATACATTACATGACTTCGTTAAAGACGTAAGTAGGCACACATGACACCCTGCAAGCGAGAATAGACTCCATCTTGACATAGTTGACTCAACTTCTTCCTGTCATAAGAAAACCTGGGGAAAAGGGGGAAAGAGTAGTGGGATGAGCAACCACACGCTCAGTGAATGTCCCCCGACCCCCTTAAAACCAAAACCGATATAGGCAATAATACTCATATTAGTCATATATCATGTATTCATACTTTACTATCATATTAGGCCTTCATTAAGTCTTTATGAAAAGGATTACTAACCATAAAATTCGTTTTAACCACTCAAACACATTTCTAGGCCCCTAAATGACTAAGTTCCTTTACTAACAAGCAGTTAAGCACATAACCGAGCGCCAAGGGCTAAGCACAGGGATGTTCCTTTTTTATAGTCACATCCTCTTAGCATTCTATTTAAACTATGCATGAAACCTCATTATATGGTGTGCACATAAGGTTATCTCTTTTCACAAGCATACTTTTCTAGGCGTTTCATTCATATGATATACATAAGGCACACACACTTCAAGTCTCATTCATAGAGTATGCATGAAATACGATCATAAGGCTTTATTTTCATTAGCTTACTTCACTTAGATCTCATTCACATTTCATTCATAAGAAAAGCATAGAACATACACATCATTCAACCATGCTTAGGAATCATTTCATAAAGCATTCATTGAAAACTTTCTTTCTTTCATTGAAAGCATTTCCTTAACCTCTTGAGGTTTTTGTTCTTTTGAAAGAGATTTCATTTCATATTGGTCGTACAACGACCCTTATAAACTTTTCATACTTCATTCCATGTGGCTTCTTAGGGCCCGTAAAAACTTTCTTATCTTTCAAAACAGTTGAAATGGCAAAATGTCAACTGCTTTTCTTTACTTATTAGGAAAATACATCTGGCATAAGATCATTACAGGGTGCTGATTGGGTGAGATCTATTCTCAAACCCCATAGTGAGACCTAACGCTCACATTAAGCTCTTACTCCCAGAATGGCTGCATAACATATCGAACCATTACATTACCCTCGTTAGGGTCTTCTAGGGTCTCCTAGTACCAGGACTTATCCCCTAGGCTAACATCATTCATATCATATTGTCCGCAGCACATTATCTTAGCCAATTTAAAGCGTATCGGCCATAACGGCTAAAAATTTTGCTGCCTTTCACAGCGAAATCCTTTTTCATACAACTCACACCTTTATAAAACTCTTTAGGGATTCCCTCGTTCAAGAGAGTTCACTCCTAAAATTGCATTCATTTAGTTAAAATAGGCCATCATGCACTAATAATTATGGCTATTATCATTGCAAAACATGAAGTCAAAAACTCACCCTTATGCACATAATGTAACTTGAGGAAATGGAAGGAAGGAAGGATCCACATATATCACATTCAAGCACTTCATAATCAATTTAGCACAATGAGCCACACATGGCCTTGCAATCCACACGATTGCAAGTGATTCACAACCCAGGCTCCCTTCTTATCAACACCATACCACAAGAACTTCGAACCATTCATAGTTCTACCTCAAACCATCCAACTACCATCTCAGTTTTCAATTTAGCAATCATAACACATTATCATGCTAGCTTATAAAGAGATAGGGTTTAGGTACTTACCTTGGCAAGCAGCACCATCCAACGGTGCGCTCCAGCAAGCAGACATATATACATATATATATAACCACGTCCACATTTATAACTGTAATGCCTTAACGAACCAACTTAACTAATTAAACATGAATCTTATCGCATTGGAGGTGTTCATATTCCATTTCAAACTTCTATTCAGATATTAAGTAGCTAAATTAAACAAACATTACATCGAGGCATTCGTATGTCATTTCAAATTACTATTTAGGCATCAAGGTGTTCGTTTATCATATCGAAGTTACTATTCAAGCATGCATTAACCAATTAGGCAAACATCAATCAAGAGTTCCGTTCATCATAACAAAGTTACTATTCAAGCCTAATTATGGCATTTAAGCATAATGCGATTCAGGGCGTTCATTTATTTCGAAGTTATTGAACGATCATGATTTAATTAAGCATATATATAATGATTCTAAGCATGTAAAGTTTACTTTGAAGTTATTAAATGATCACGAGTCAACTAATCGTACATATAATGATTCTAAGCACTTATAGTTTACTTCGAAGTTATTGAACGATTATAAGTTAACTAAACGTACGCACGTCGATTCTAAATTAACTAAACATATATACATCAATTCTAAGCCTTCATAATTCATTTCGAACTAACTTTTAAGGCATGTACAAACTTACCATATTCGAATCGATTCTAAACATATATAACCCATTTTGAACTAACTTTTCAAGCATGTATAAACTTAACATATTCGAATCGATTCTGAACATATATAATCCATTTCGAACTAACTGTTCAAGCATGTATAAACTTAACATATTCGAATTGATTCTAAACATATATAATCCATTTCGAACTAACTTTTCAAGCATGTATAAACTTAACATATTCGAATTGATTCTAAACATATATAATCCATTTCGAACAAACTTTTCAAGCATGTATAAACTTAACATATTCGAATCGATTCTAAACATGCATAGCTTCTCATCACATAATTCATGAAATTAACTAAACCTAAGCTGACATAAATCATCGTTTAGGTTAAAACGTTTCGAAATTAATACTAATTTAGGAGGCGAGGAACACCCACCTGGACTCCAAGCTAAAGGCTCGATTTTGGGGTTTTGGGGCTGAATTTGGATGTTTAAAAACTCGAAATCCGTACCTCCTTTTGCTGTCGTGTTGCTGCCGCTGCTGCCACTCCGTTGGTCGCCGACATGGCCCCACCGTCGATGGTGACGGTCGTGGTGGCATGGGGGTTGAGGGCTTCGAAATCCTAGCCTTTGGACGGGGCACCTCACTTTTACTCTCGCTCGATCCCACTCTCTTTCTCTTCACCGGGCCCACGGTCGTGACTGGCTATGCATATCGCGGCACCGGCGCCGGCGTCGCCGACTCCCCCCCTTTCTCTCTCCCTCGCTTAGTCGCTCAGTCGCTCAGTCTCTGGTGTAGTGTGTGGTCAGGCACGGGTCACGAGTGCGATTGCGGTGTGAGCCAGAGTGGCGCCGCCACCGTCACCGCCGCGTATTAACCCTCTCTCTCTCTCTCTTCTCTTCGTGGTGGGTCACCGGGGAGGGGTCGACGGGGAGCCAGAACCGACCCCCCCTCTCCCATTTACTCCTCAAAGAGAAAGGGGCTTCGGCCCCCTTATTTGCTTTTTTTCTTTTTCCTTTTTTTTGACTCAAGCAGATCAGTAATTGGTATTGCTTGTCTAGTTCGTATCCCGAACTCCAAACCCGAATCGCTAACACGACCTTCTATTAGCTATTCGTTCTCAAAAACATAAGGGTTTTATTTATTAAATATCGAAACTAATTCTAAGGTTAACAACCTACTCGCATTCGGGAAACGACGAATAAATCGAATAACGATTAAATTAAACTATCGATCTAATTTAAGGGCACAAATAGCACGAATTTACTTTAAAATCAATAATAGTAATAATAATTCTTTTTAACAAAATTATCACTCACATAAGCACATCGGTGCTAATTTACCTCAAATACTTAATAAAAATACGAATTTTGTAATGCAGAAGGTAAGGCAGCCACGTTATTGTAAATAAAGAAGGCGAGCTTTACACTCTTCCCCCCCTTAAAAAAATTTTGTCCTCGAAATTCTAAGCCTAAGTTCGGTCTTTCCTAGAATGCAAGCACACAACTAAGATCTACGCGGTAGGTTTCCAAAAGGTTTCATTTTGCAGACACTACTTCTTTTAAATCCAAAGAAAATGGCTTATGGTATCCAGTCTCCTCCTCGCCAGTCCTCTTCAAGCACCTACTCACTCTATTTAGGCGCCGAGGGCAAATCGCATTGAAGAGGGGCAAATGAGTTGGCATGGACAACCATATTGAGTTTGTTTGGAAAATGAAATATAGATTTTCGATAATCTAGACTTAGTTCACGTGGTATGCAACAACTCTATGCATATGCACCTATAAGTGGGCATCTAAAGGTATGGCAACTGGGACAATGGCATCTTAAGGTCATATACTTAGTAGTCTCATTCTAAAACATGAATTTAAGTCACTTTTGGGATCACAATGATTAACATAGGGACTCCTATAACACATTTAGAATAATAAAAACATCACATAGCACCACATAGTCTTATTTGAGCATAATAGCATCACATAGCATTGCATAGAATCAGTAATTTAGTATTCTCAAGTCTAGGATTCCCAAGCAACCTGAAGACGTCTAATACACATATAGCAAGCAATTAAAAAACGGAAGCATATTTGATTGACATTTCTATGTTTTTAAATCAATTCTGAATAACTTTTAAACATTTCATTCATGGCAACTTAGACAGGGCATGCTAAAGTCGTATGAAGGTAGTTAACTTAGTCAAGTTCATTCAAAGGCATGAAGAAATCATATCACTCTGAGGTAAAATCAACTAATTAGGAAGCTACCACATTGTACTTAAGGTAGTAGAGACATTATATTACGTCACATTGACAATGAAGGGGCTTGGGGTAATACTCAAATTCACAGTGACATCATGTAGGGTATATGACAGAGCACTAAGGATTAAGAACCATGAATAGCACGAACTAGCATAACATGTCGATAGGAACACCTTGACGAGAGAATGCTATGGTAAGAATACATGAATGCGGGTTTCTATGGTCGCCTCATCATGCTTCAAATACGTGCGTGCCGTTATTCAGTTATAACCTGGAACCAAGGAATTCATGGGGTGTAAATGATGACTCTAAGGTCATACCATGCTACGAATCACGAGAGTTAAATCATTTGGATAGCTAGGTCACATGCCAAGTCCAACTCAAGTCAAGCAAATACCAAGATACGCATTTACTAAGCTAATCATTCATAGGATACTTGAAAACTGCGCATGATGACATGACCCCAAGTATTCTACCATGCTACTTTCTTACACATGAGATATATATCTCTATAGACGTGATTCATGTAAACATAGCTCCATTGTCTTCTAATCATGCATTACATACATCGAGTTCAACCAGTCCAATTATAACATGAGAAAACAGTATTGATGGGCTGTACATAACGATTCAAGAGTCATGTCGTGTAACTAAGTGTAGAAATTCAAATCGTTCTAACTAATACAGTTACATGTTTAATCAAATTCAAGCCAAGCAATTACAAAACCTCACTTTGTTGGCATTGATCACAAGCACATCGATGGCCTTATAGGTATGCGTTAAGATTTTATGAGGTACATCTATCCTATAGGTGATCATAGGAGTCCTACTGCTTATGTCACTCACCTTGGTAGGGATTGTTTACTACGTACAACTCCAAAGTCTGCCAGGTTCTTTCTCCCTTATGCTTTCTAGGTATATCCGGGTTCGTTCGGGCCAAAACATTGTCACCTCATTCACAAATAACAATTCATATAATAAAAAAAGAACAAGTAATGCATGGTTTAGGCAATAATGGCAAAGAAGGGGAACAGTAGGTACACTACGCAATGGTTCACGAGGTCTTACCATTAGCACATAGTCTTCAAGCATGCATACAGAAGTAGCCCATAATATACTCAGGGAATTCGGAATTCAAAAGAAAAGAGGGAAGATATCATTTAGTAGGATTACCAATTATAGCAATCGACCTCGATACGTATAGTACAATGGCATGTACTTGGAAACCTAAGCTCGTTCATCATAGCTAAAGGGTGTAAAGTAAATCTTGACTCGACAACGAAAAGATATTAACATTTCGAAACTTCAGATTTCAAAGGTGAAATTAGCTGATCTGTTTTGAACTTCTTCTCTACCAACCTTTGAGTATGTCTGCTCACTCCATTATGGGGCCCGAGGAGCAAATCATACTCTAGGGGCAAAGATGAGCTTAGAAAAGGAATTTCAATCGCTCTAGTCTAAATTGACGTGCTTTAACTATCGATTGTCTTATCAGAATGCACGAAGAAAATATTTATCATTCAAAACATCACTTAACTCACACAAGAACACGAAAGTGAATTGGGTTCACATCCTACCACGCGGCTCACACTTTATTTAATTGGTTTACCCGGATTGCATATAAGTCAATCAATGAAGTCAGCTAGCACATTAGGAACATATTATACCAATGAAATACTCACAACTTCACCTCGATGTGGGGAGCTATCTGACTCCTGTACCTACGCCTAACTCACCACTTTCACTTAATCGACCTACTCGAGCCTCACATTAGTCGCAAATGGCCGTACTACAAGGCACACTTGTACACTAAGTAGGATATGTAATATTATCACAAAGTATTCCTAGACGACTAGATGAAATGTAAGACTCAGGTCGCTGCCTATGGTCACAGGACCTTTGCTATGATACCATCAATTGTCACACCCCCAGCCCCTAGGGCCGGAAGCGTTACGTTTTCTTAACTTCTTACTAAAAATTCTGGGGCGAAACGGACAGAGTTTCTCCTAAAAACTGACTGTTTTCAGGCTAAAAAGCCTTACAATAAATCCCTGCAAATCAACGGAAGCGTAAAACATTTAAAAGAAGCTCAACGGCCACACGCCGGAGTTCATAACTCAACGAGCCACCCGATCGGAGTACACCAAACAGAATAGTTCATTAATAAAGAAGAAATGAAAGATACAACTCAACGGTTCACACAACCGGAGTATTGGGGTTTACATCCCAAATCATAGATAACTTTAACCAAGGAGACATCTAACTAATTAGATGGTTGGCTCATACGGCCATACAGAGCGACCTTTATACCATATACAATACATGAACTAGAATGCTTGGTTTACATGTGTTTAGAAACTAAGAATACATTACATGACTTCATTAATGACGTAAGTAGGCACACATGACACCCTACAAGCGAGAATAGACTCCATCTTGACATAGTTGGCCCAACTTCTTCCTTTCACAAGAAAACATGGGGAAAAGTGGGAAAGAGTAGTGGGATGAGCAAACACACGCTCAGTGAGTGTCCCCCGACCCCCTTAAAACCAAAACCGTTGCAGGCAATAATACTCATATTAATCACATATCACGTATTCATATTTTACTATCATATTAGGCCTTCATTAAGTCCTTATGAAAAGGATTACTAACCATAAACTTCGTTTTAACCACTCAAACACATTTCTAGACCCCTAAATGACTAAGTTCCTTTACTAACAAGCAGTTAAGCACATAACCGAGCACCGAGGGCTAAGTATAGGGATCTTTCCTTTTTATAGTCACATCCTCTTAGCATTCTATTTAAACTACGCATGAAACCTCATTATATGGTGTGCACATAAGGTTATCTCTTTTCACAAGCATACTTTTCTTGGCGTTTCATTCATATGATATACATAAGGCACACACACTTCAAGTCTCATTCATAGGGTATGCATGAAATACAATCATAAGGCTTTATTTTCATTAGCTTACTTCACTTAGATCTCATTCACATTTCATTGATAAGAAAAGCATAGAACATACACATCATTCAACCATGCTTAGGAATCATTTCATAAAGCATTCATTGAAAACTTTCTTTCTTTCATTGAAAGCATTTCCTTAACCTCTTGAGGTTTTTGTTCTTTTGAAAGAGATTTCATTTCGTATTGGTCGTACAACGACCCTTATAAACTTTTCATACTTCATTCCATGTGGCCTCTTAGGGCCCGTAAAAACTTTCTTATCTTTGAAAACAATTGAATTGGCAAGATGGCAACTGCTTTTCTTTACTTATTAGGAAAATACATCCAGCATAAGATCATTACAGGGTGCTGATTGGGTGAGATCTATTCTCAAACCCCATAGTGAAACCTAACGCTCGCACTAAGCTCTTACTCTCGGGACGGCTACATAACATATCGGACCATTACATTACCCTCGTCAGGGTCTTCTAGAGTCTCCTAGTACCAGGACTTATCCTCTAGGCTAACATCATTCATATCATATTGTCCGCAGCACATTATCTTAGCCAATTTAAAGCGTATCGGCCATAACGGCTAATAATTTTGCTGCCTCTCACAGCAAAATCCTTTTTCATACAACTCCCGCCTGTATAAAACTCTTTAGAGATTCCCCCGTTCAAGCGAGTTCACTCCTAAAACTGTATTCATTTAGTTAAAATAAGCCATCATGCACTAATAATTATGGCTATTATTATTTCAAAACATAAAATCCTTCTTTGAAAAACTCACCCTTATGCACATAATGTAACTTGAGGACATGGAAGGAAAGGGGGGTCCACATGTATCACATTCAAGCACTTCATAATCAATTCATCACAATGAGCCACACATGGCCTCGCAATCCACACGATTGCGGTTAATTCACAACCCAGACTCCCTCCTCACCAGCACCGTACCACAAGAACCTCGAGCCACTCATAGTTCTTCCTCAAACCATCCGACTACCATCTCGGTTTCAATTTCATAATCTAGCATCCTCATCGTTATGATATACTGAAAAGCGATACATAACTTATGCAACTTACCAATGCTGGACTTATCGATTAAACAACTAACAATTAGCAGGGTGCTACAACCAACGGTTATAACCATGCACATATATATATCTATATCTATATATATATATATATATATATATATATATATATATATATATATATATATATATATATATATATATATATATATATATATATATATATATATAACCACATCCACATTTATAACTATAATGCCTTAACAAAGCAACTTAAGTAATTAAACATGAATCTTATCGCATTCGAGGTGTGCATATGCCATTTCAAACTTCTATTCAGACAATAAGTAGCTAAATTAAACAAGCATTAAATCGAGGCATTCGTATGTCATTTCAAATTACTATTTAGGCATCACGGCGTTCGTTTATCATATCGAAATTACTATTCAAGCATGCATTGACTAATTAGGCAAATATCAATCAAGGGTTCCGTTCATCATGACAAAGTTACTATTTAAGCCTAATTACAGCATTTAAGCATAATGCGATTCAGGGCGTTCATTGATTTCAAAGTTATTGAACGATCATGATTTAACAAAGCATATATATAACGATTCTAAGCATGTAAAGTTTACTTCAAAGTTATTAAATGATCACGAGTCAGCTAATCATACATATAACGATTATATGCACTTATAGTTTACTTCGAAGTTATTGAACGATTGCAAATTAACTAAACGTATAGATGTCGATTCTAAACATTTATAATTCATTTTGAAGTCAATAAACGATTGTGAATTAACTAAACATATATACATCAATTCTAAACCTTCATAATTCATTTCGAACTAACTTTTCAGGAATGTATAAACTTACCATATGCGAATCGATTCTAAACATATATAATCCATTTCGAACTAACTTTTCAAGCATGTATGAACTTAACATATTCGAATCAATTCTAAACATATATAATCCATTTCGAACTAACTTTTCAAGCATGTATAAACTTAACATATTCGAATCGATTCTAAACATATATAATCCATTTTGAGCTAACTTTTCAGGCATGTATAAACTTAACATACCCGAAACGATTCTAAACATGCATAGCTTCTCATCACATAATTCATGAAATTAACTAAAACCTAAGCTAACATAAATCATCGTTTAGGTTAAGACGTTTCGAAATTAATACTAATTTAGGAGGCGAGGAACACCCACCTGGACTCCAAACTAAAGGCTCGATTTTGGGGTTTTGGGGCTAAGTTGGATGTTCAAAAACCCGAAATCCGTACCCCTTTTTGCTGTCGTGTTGCTGCCGCTGTTGCCATTCCGGTGGTCGCCGACATGGCCCCACCGTCAATGGTGACGGTCGTGGTGGCGTGGGGGTTGAGGGCTTCGAAACCCTAACCTTTTGACCGGGCACCTCACTTTTACTCTCTCTCCATCCCACTCTCTTTCTCTTCACCGGGCCCACGGCCGTGACTGGCTATGCGCGTCGCGGCGCCAATGTCGCCGACTCCCCCCTTCTCTCTCCCTCGCTCAATCTCTGGTGTAGTGTGGTGGTCAGGCACGGGTCGCGGCTGCGGTTGCGATGTGAGCCAGAGTGGCGCCGCCACCGCCACCGTCACCGCCGCGCATCAACCCTCTCTCTCTCTCCCCTCCTCGTGGTGGGTCGCCGAGGACGGGGTCGACAGGGAGCCAGGACCGACCCCCCTTCTCCCGTTTACTCCTCAAAGAGAAAGGGGCTTCGGCCCCCTTATTTGCTTTTTTTCTTTTTCCTTTTTTTTAACTCACGCAGATCAGTAATTGGTATCACTTGTCTAGTTCATATCCCGAACTCTAAACCCGAATCGTTAACACAGCCGTCTATCGACTATTCCTTCCCAAAAATATAAGGGTTCAATTTATTAAACATCGAAACTAATTCTAAGGTTAACAACCTACTCGCATTCGTGAAACGACGAATAAATCAAACAACGATTAAATTAAACTATCGATCTAATTTAAGGGCACAAATAGCACGAATTTACTTTAAAATCAATAATAGTAATAATAGTTCTTTTTAATAAAATTATCACCCACGTAAGCACATCGATGCTAATTTACCTCACATACTTAATAAAAATACGAATTTTGTAACGTAGGAGGCAAGGCAGCCACGTTATCGTAAATAAAGAAGGCGAGCCTTACAATATTGAGCACTTATCATATCTACATATGCGCATATATATATATATATATATATATATATATA
>JAKOGI010004262.1:0-12500 GCA_029747015.1 Carnegiea gigantea
ATTTATATTTTTATACATATATATGTATATTTACATATATATATATATATGTGTGTGTGTGTGTGTGTGTGTGTGTATGTGTGTGTGCGCGTTACAAGCCTTATTCTGCTACCAAAGGTCCAAAACCCAAACAATGCGAATGACTTCAAGCCAATCTCCTATTGTAATGTTATTGACAAATGTATTTCTAAGCTCATCGGTAATATGTTGAAAGAGGTTATACCTGAGCTGGTCAACTCAAGCCAAGAGGCGTTCGTAAGAGGGACAGAGATACTCTTTAATGTACTAATGTGTCAAGAATTGGTAAGAGGCTACAATAGGAAGACTATCTCCCCTCCATGTATGATGAAGATAGACCTGAAAAAGGTGTATGATTCGATCCATTGCGAATTCATCCAAGATGTTCTGGATGCACTAAAATTCCCTAAAATATTCTCCAAGTGGGTTATGGCATGCATCACCACCACTTCATTTTCAATCCAGCTAAATGGAGATCTTACAGGGTATTTCCATGGAGGGAGAGGGGTGAGATAGGGAGACCCCATATCACCCATGCTATTTGCTCTAGCCATGAAATATTTGTCCAGGCTCTTCCAACAGCAAAGCATGAGAAAGGGTTTTGGCTTTCATCCTAACTGTAAAAGACTGAAGATAGTTCACCTAATGTTTGTAGATGACCTTATCCTATTTTGCAAAGTAGACACACATAGTGTTACTAGTCTAATGGAAGCTTTCAAGACATTCTCAAGCCGCTCGAGTCTGGAGGCCAACCAAGCCAAGTCACAAGTGGTGATAGGAGGATACAGTGAAAGGATAAAGCAGCAAATACTTGCAGTAACAAGGTTCTCAAAAGAGGAGTCTAGGCATCCCCATTACGGCTAGCAAATTGAGCAAGCTTAAATGTAGTTTGCTAGTGGATAAAATATCAGTTAAGGTAAAATACTGGACGTCAAGATCACTGTCATATGCAGGGAGAATCTGCTTAGTGAACTCAATGCTCCTGGGGATCTTCAATTTTTGGGCTTCTATATCTATCTTGCTGAAGAAAGTGACACAACAGGCCACGAGGATTTACTGAGACTATGTTTGGGGGAAAAATGGAATGAGAAGGAAGCATGCTCTGGTATCATGGACTGAAGTTTGCACCCAAAAGAAGTATGGAGGCTTGGGGATCAAAAATCTCGAACTATGGAATAAGGCCAGCATAGCAAAGCTAGTGTGGGCTGTAGCGCTAAAGAAAGAGCTATTATGGGTCAGGTGGATACATGATAGATACCTGCAAAGGATAGACTGGTGGGATTTTAAACCACCCCCTAATGCCTGCTGGTACCTAAAGAAAATGTACAGAGTTAAAGAAATGTTCAAGTGGGGATGCAAGCCCAACCAAAAATGGAAGTGGCAGACTACCCCTAATGGGGTTTACTCCGTTTCGGCAGGATATCTTTGGAGCCTTAATATGCGTGAAAAAGTGAAATGGGCACGAGGAGTATGGTCTAAAGCATGCATTCCGAGACAAGCTGTCTTTTAGTCAATACCTATTATGTACACCTGGGAGTTTATACTCCCATATATAGGTGGACAAAATTGCCATGTAGGATTCAAAATAGAATTTTCATTCAAAAAAATAAAATAAAAAAAGAAACCCCCCCTGCCACTACCAACAACAAATAAAACCTCCAAGAAACCGTCAAGTCAGTTCACTTTCGTCTCCCCACTGCTAATGCAACTACACTCCTTCTCTCTCTAATTGTCTTCATGCATCATCAAAGCAAAGAACTTCACAAATTCCAGGAATAATCTGAACAATCAAGAGCGTCATAATACACTTCAATGCAGCCCTAAAACAAGCATCGATAGCAGAGAGAAGTGAAGGCATGCATGCAGAATATGGTAATGAAGCTGAGAACATAATGAATGACAACACAAGAAGACAACCTAGAGTGACAATTACATATAAGCGAAAATCAAGGTAAGCAAAAATCTAATTTATGTTCCAGATTTTGCAATAAGATACACCTTTACAGCTTCAGTAGCTTGTTTTTAGCGATGATTGAGGTTTCTTGTCAGTTGTAAGTTGGAATTGCATGGTCTTCGTTATAGTGGTTCTTTTCAGTTGTAAATTGAACAAAGTTCATCCTTATAGTGTATTCTAACATGTGTGAGTGAAAACTAAAGTGAAAATTCAGTGAATCGACCTAACAAATTAGTGAACTTGTATTTAAATTTGGGTGCAGTTATATGCTAAATTTAATTGCAATTCAAAGCATGCTCTACAGTGAACCGTACTCAATATATCAGCGAACTACTTGTAGAAAAGGGAATGAATTAGGGATGTTATTTTTGTTATCAATTTTGCAATTAGCGACACCTTTGAAGGTTCAGTTGCTTGGTCATGGCGGGGATTGAGGTTCTTGTCAGTTATAGGTTGGAATTGTATGGTCTTCTTTATTGTACTGCTTTTCTTGTTAGCTATAAATTTACTAAATTTCAACCTCGTAGTGCCTGCTGACATGTGTTGGTCAAAACTGAAGTGAACAATATTCAATAATTCAATGAACAAATTAATAGAAACTAGTGAACCTGTATTTAATTTTGAGTATAGTTTTATGCTGAGTTTAGTACCAATTCCTAACAGATTAAATAGTGAACAATATTCATCAAGTCAGTGAACAAAAACAAAGTACATAGTGAATGACAATCTATTTTAAATTCATTATTTCTGCTGGTGGTAGAATATCATTGCTGCTCCCTAACCTGTAAAGACCTTACCTTATAACAAACTTGCACTTAGTGGTGAAAATTCTCATTCAGTTTATGAATAAACTTAACTTATATAGTGAACAATATGAAGGCACATAATGAACATATTCAGTGTTTTATCTGTTCACCTTGTATCTCAAATTTGGTTGTTCCAAAACTTCATTCAGATCATATTTAAGCACATAATTGTTCCACTTTCATTCCACTAATAGTGTTCAGCTGATCTATTTCAGATTGTGCACTCATGTTTGCTAATCAATTATCATAAATTTATTTGTGAATTTAACATTATGCATCATATTTGGAATTAATGTCTATTAAGTTGTTCATTGAGTAAAAGAAATTTATTTATGGGATATATAGAGGCTATTCATTAATCATGGAGAAATTGTTCATTGTATAATACTGAGGTTGTTCACTGTCTATGGCTAGTTTTTTTTCCATAATAATTTGTTAAGATTAAGATTATTCACCGAGACTATGCAAGTTATTTATTATGTATGTTAAACTTGTTCACTAAATCTTAACTTCCTCTTTTCCAGAAGACTAAACGATGTCCCAGCAGAGTAGAACACCAAAGACTATAAATAGCAGCTGACAGATGCCTCCCAAACAGTAGCAACAGCAGAAGGATTATGACAATTTGGATTGATTTTTTTTTTGGGCTCTATCTTGTAAGTGGTCAATCAAACAATATCAGAAGATTTGAGTTTAGGATAATATTTTTCAATTATTATTTTTTGGGTCAAGTGTTAGTTGACTCTATATGAAGCATGTATTTGCCGATCATGTACATATTTTGAATTTGCTTGATGACAATATAAAAGTTGTGAAACTCATTCATTCATCAAATAAATATTGTTTATCTATCAGCTGTTATATTGGACATGCATGCATAAGTGGCGTGTATTAACTAGCAAGTCATATTTTACAAAGAATGAATATGATTAACATAATGAACGAATTAAATTCTCATAATGAACAACCTTCAATAATCTAACAAATAAATCAAATATTTTGCAGTGAACAACCACGAGTTAATGAACACACCAAGTTTTGTTAGTGGACAATCTTGAGTGACTTAAGTGACAATAATGTTTTTTTCATAAACTAATTATTTTGCATTGAACAACCTCTAGTTAGTTTATGAACAAATCAACTTTTGTTAGTGAACAATCTTGAGTAATTTTTTGGGGGGGGGGGAATGAGTAGCAACCTTAAGTGACTTGAATAATAATAATTTTTTTGTCCCTAAACTGAAGAGTTTAGAGTGAACAACCTTGAGTGAATTAATGAACACATTGGTTATTATTAATGAACAAGCTTGAGGACTTGAATAATAATAATTAATTTTTTCCCTTGAAAAAATATGATTAGGAGAAAAGCTAAATACCCCAAAAAAAGAAAGAACCTTGAGTGACCGGAGTAATGACAACAATTTTTTTCAATTCACTATATATGCAAACTTTATTGACCCACTTTGTTCAATGTAAAAAATGCTCATTTTATTAACTTGGAGCTTTTGTACATTCTAATTTGTTCGCCATATAAGATATTGAACCATAAACAAATTGCCACCTTGAGTGAACAACCTTATGATAGATAATTTACAAAGATTTCACTCTTTGTGAATATTATCAAGACATCCATTGAACAAGTTGAAGAGGTTTGGTGAACAATTTAAATAAACAAAACAAAACAAAGATAACTTTTATCAATAAACAAACCTAATTATAAAACCGAAAACTCTGTTACTGATTGGAAAACTCTATTACTGATTATAAACAAAATTCCGTTACAATAATTTATTCATCCTAACAAATGGCGCACAAATTATATCATACTTGATCGTCCGATATGTTGTGTCTAGACAACCAAATCTCCAAACAATACATAATCATCCAACATTTGCTTATCATGCCAAAAAAAACTTACGTAGCACTTACTCGCATCAAGCTCAAATGCACAAGAGAAATCATCTTCGTACTTGAGACACCTATTAAATATTTCAATTAGTCAGTGCGCATCTCCACCATCAAATGCTTCGTCTTTCAATTACGACAACTTGATGTATACGTCTCTCAAACCATATCCTAAAAAGGAGAAACCTTAGGTTGTTTCTTAAGCACGCGATGTGCATCAGCAACTCCTTTTCCCGACTTACCTTAAGAACTCAGTGAACTCGCCCAAAAAAGCAGTGAATAGCATAAGTTTTACAATGCACTTCTATACTCTATGTACTTTGAATACCATGCAGGTTCTACAGTGAACCTTCCTCAACTCCATAGTGAACTAATGCAAGGTAAATACTCAACATGCAGAAATACCAAACAGCACAATATTTTATAATGTCTTTACTAAGTAAGGTTTTAAAGTGAACCTTCATGAAAACCTCAGTGAACTAATGCACAGTAACTAGTGAACCCACTGACATTTACATATACACAATGAACCTCCCTCAAATGCTTAGTGAAGCGAATAAAACTACAACTCAATGAACCTTACTCAGTGAATAACTCACACATCCAAGTGACATTTCCATTAAACAATAGCTGAGAAATATCCATCATATTTTAAAGTGAACAATCCTCAAGTCCGCAATGAACTTATGCAAAGGAAATGGTGAAACATGTCAAATTCACATTTGCACATAATTAACATATGATTTAATAAACCTTACTGAAAACATACACACTGACCAGAAACGACGTCATCTCCTTCATTACCAACAATATCCAAAACTTCCGATTCAAACAAAGTTACCAAAAAACAAAAACAACAACTCATTTAGCGAGAACCTTATAGAAAGCCAACAAATATATATATACATATATATATATATATATACACACACACACACATATATATATGTATACATATATATATATATATATATATATATATAAATATATTAACATGCAGAAATTACACAACTTGTGAATTAAACTTTTCGTAATAGATTGATCTTTGCAATCGTCAACTCTATCTTGAACAATGCTCTTGTCCATTTTGAATAAGAATAATGGCAACGAAAACAACATCAAACTTCACGTAAAATAGTATACTATTAAACGTGAGAACAAATTACCTGAAGCAACGAATCCATTAATCTCATCAGCACAACCATTCGGCACCAGCACTGCTTCTTGTTCTACTGAAAATGCACCTAACTGTCAAACTGGTGTCAAAAAAAAAAAAAGAAAAACTGAAGGAACCGTTATCACAGGGGAAAAAGACGGCCCCATTTTCCAACAAAAAAATAAAATTCTAATAAATAATTTTAGTTTTTTTAAAAATTATATACGATGACATAGCATGCTAAGGTGGCGCTTACATGGAACCGGGGTCATAAACTCTTGGGTGTACATAATAAAGTGCATCATTTGGTGGCTTGTAATGAAAGGGAGACTCCCAGTTCAGGCCAGACTTGGCAAATACATGCAAATAGATACAACGTGTGAGTTTTGTAAAGATAAGATTGGTGACCACCAACATATGTTGTTATATGTAGTTTCATCAGTTGAATATGGGACGAACTAGCCAATTGGATGAGGATCCCTACACCCAGTGACGATTTGGAGCCTATCCTTCACTTTTACAAGAATATCATTTCGCTATTGCTAGTCTTCTTATAGCACCTTGTCATTGCCAGCCTTCTGCTTACTATTTTCTCAAGAGTGTCACTTTGTTGTTGTCCACAAGCCAGCTGTTTTGTGGTACAATTCTGTCTGATTGTAAGGACTGTGAACTCCATTGTTAGGTCAAGTTGGCTACCTTCCATGTGTAGTTTCTTTTGGTTTGCGAGCTGGATGCATACATTAGATTTTTCCCTTCTCTCACGCTTCACAAGTTTGAAGAGTTGCTAGTCTCAAGTTAATGCCTCTTTTCTAATGCTGACTGGTTCAATTTAGCTGCTATTCCAGAGCGATCTTCAAATGGCTATTTGCTTATTGCCGCTAGTGGAGGGCTGAATCAACAAAGAACAGGAGTAAGTAGAAGTCTTCCTTATTTTACTCTGTTCATGCTACCTTGTTCGAAATAGCTGTTATCTTCTTCTAACTTTCTACCTGCATTTTCTCTTCACATTCTTGTTATTGGGATTAACAGCCTAAGTTTTTGTCATAGATAACAGATGCTGTAGTTGTTACCCGGATACTCAATGCTACCTTCGTTGTGCCTTCTCTGGACCATAAGTCTTATTGGAAAGATGAGAGGTACTTGAATTTCAGTAAACTGGATTGCGGGTCTTGCAACGTTGTAGAGTTTAAGGTGATCTTTGATACCTTAAGCCCTATTCTTTTGATGTGACATGCAGTGACTTTGCCGATATCTTTCATGTCAACTGGTTCATATTGTCTCTGGTGAAGGACGTCAAAATTGTTAAACGAGTGCCTGAAAAAATCATAAGATCTATGGAAAAGCCCCCATATACTATGCGAGTGCCAAGAAGATCTACCCCAGAAGATTACATGGAGCTAGTCTTACCAATACTCTTGAGAAGACGTGTAATAAAGCTTCTTCTCCTATTGCATACGTTCCTCTATGTTATATTACTGTGATTTCATATTATACAAATAATAACCATGTACTGAAGGGTTTTCTCATCCCTGAAGTGAAGTTTCACATGCTCAATCTTATTTCTACTGCCTAAAGCTCATTAACACCTGAAATATGCAGGTTTTGCAGCTTTACAAGTTTGATTATAGGCTAGCAAATGATCTTGATCCTGAACTTCAAAAATTGCGCTGTCGGGTCAATTATCATGCACTGAGATTTACCAAACAAATACAGGAGCTTGGTGAAAGACTCGTGATGAGAATGCGTCGGATGGCTAAGGGCATGCATACTCAAGTTAATTTTTATGTGTGTGTGTGTGTGTGTATATATATATGTATGTGTGTGTGTGTGTGTGTATATATATATATATATGTATGTATGTGTGTGTGTGTGCATATATATATATATATATATATATGTGTATCGTATATATATATATATATATATATGTATGTAATATATATAATATATATATATATATATATATATATATATATATATATATATATATAGACTCATATATATATGTATATATATGTATCTATGTATGTACATATACATATATGTGTGCGTGAGTGTATATATATATATATGTGTGTGTGTGTGTGTGTGTGTGTGTATATATGTATATATATATAGACATAAATACACACACACAAACACACACACAGATATATATATATATATATATGTGTGTGTGTGTGCATGATTGTTGGTATTTAATGTGGTTGGTCCCACTCCGTTCGTATATGTACATATATATATATGAATACATCTTTAGCGGAATGAAAAAGAAGATGACGAATCCTAAAAGTACTAGAATGTCGATAACCATTTAATATCGAATAGGAACATATTCAAATTTAGCAACAAGTATCAAACACATGGTGAATCATGTTGGAAAGAAGGTACGAGAACTTTTAAGAATCCAAAAAATTCTAAAGGTTTCAAATGAGGAACGCAATTAAATAATGTTGGAAGGAAGCAAATTGTAAAGATAAGGCAAATCAAACAAAGACGAGAAATGATAGAAATAATAGCATTGATACAAAAGACAAACTAATTGGCAAGGTTTGTACGTTAATTAAAATCTTCAATGCAAATGCTTGGGATCAAAAAGATATAAAATAACAAAGAGGCGATACCAATAAACTAGTCAGGATGATTAAAGGAAGAGTAGATTAATGACTTAAAATAATAAGAATGTTGCTGATGTAAGATTTTAATAAAAGGAACAGATGGTAGATTTCGAAATTATGGGTAATGATAATAGTGCCATAGGATTGATAGAATGAAAATAATTATAAGTATAAACAATTCAGGAATAGAGGACGGTAAGAATCAAATAGTCCCAAACAGTAATTACATATGTGCAAGGAGATTTGACATTAATTTGGAAGGCAAATCAACGGTAAAATAGATATTTTAAGTGGTGATCAAATGTTTAAGAGCAAACAGATGCCTTTATTGCAAGGAATAATCTATATATGGTACTGGTCAATATCAAACTAGGAATTATCCATCTACAGGAACTGGGATGTAATACTTGATTTGGGCTTTATCAAAGGTATCTTTCACTAGTTACGCAGGAAGCCAAAAACCCACATGTAGGTTTATGTGATTACTAGAGGAAAAAGTCACATCCTTACATTATTTTCATATTTTACCTTAACTTAATAACGTCTAAAATTATTTATAATTTGATACTTTATGACTCCTCAATTGACATTTGACTATAAGGAGTTGTCCACGTATATTACTAGAGTCCTTAACTATTAAAAAATATTTTTTTAATACATGTCATATGTTTAATGTCATTTGGTCTATGGGGCAGGGGGATGTCTGTTCGATCACATTAATATATTTGGATACTGAATGACGAGAATTGAAATATCAAGCCATTCAAATGCGTGTCTCCATTACTTTGTCATAATTAAAATTACAGTTTATATTTTTAATCCTATTTTATTTTAAATTTGTGACCATTAAACTAATTGAATAAAGAAACAATAATTTAATATTGATAGTTGAATATGGGTAATAAAATGTAACCACAATTAATTAATTTAATTTAATATTTATTGACATCATTATGTTAAATTTATAAGTATTAAACTAATTGAATAGATAAAAAATCATATAGTATTGATGTGAATATAAGACAAATAATAAGAGATAGCTAATAGGAGCTTGCCACTTGTTAAAACACCATCAACCCATTCACCCCATTTAGTTTTATATTATATATATGATATGATGATATGATATATGATTGGAATGAAAGTTGGCTAACCTTCATTCTCTTCACCTCCCCTCCCCTCTCCCCTCCTAATCCAATTAGATTTTAAGTGATATCTGATTCTTGATATCATCAAGAATATCTCTTTAAACTTCCCTAAATATACATTTCATATGAGCTGTAGTTGAACCGTATGATCATGGTTGACGGCAATGTCGCAAATCGTCCCCCTTTTTGTACAAAACGATAGCCGTGAGGAAATTTCTTCAAAGATGATAAAAATGACAATAATAATTTAATATTGATAGTTGAATATGGGTAATAAAATGTAACCACTATTAATTAATTTAATTTAATATTTATTGACATCATTATGTTAAATTTATAAGTATTAAACTAATTGAATAGATAAAAAATCATATAGTATTGATGTAAATATAAAAGAAATAATAAGAGATAGCCAATAGGAGCTTGCCACTTATTAAAACACCATCAACCCATTCACCCCATTTAGTTTGATATTATATATATGATATGATGATATGACATATGATTGGAATGAAAGTTGGTTAACCTTCATTCTTTTCCCCTCCCCTCCCCTCTCCCCTCTCGATCCAAACAGATTTTAAGTGATATCTGATTCTTGATATCATCAAGAACATCTCTTTAAACTTTCCTAAATATACATCTCATATGAGCTGTAGTTGAACCGTATGATCATGGTTGACGGTAATGTCGCAAATCGTCGCCCTTTTTGTGCAAAACAACAGCCGCAAGGAAATTTCTTTCAAAGATGATAAAAATGACAATAATAATTTAATATTGATAGTTAAATATGGGTAATAAAATGTAACCATTATTAATTAATTTGATTTAATATTTATTGACATCATTATGTTAAATTTATAAGTATTAAACTAATTGAATAGATAAAAAATCATATAGTATTGATGTGAATATAAGACAAATAATAAGAGATGGCCAATAGGAGCTTGTCACTTGTTAAAACACCATCAACCCGTTCACCCCATTTAGTTTTATATTATATATTAGGATTATACCTTTGTGATGCAAGAACATAATTCAAGCATTTTTTCAATATATTAATAGCATAATAGATATTTTTTTCGAATAGTAAAAATAAATCGATATGTCAAATTATTTAATTATCAAAAGTTGAGCATTTTACTAGATTATTTTTTTGTTGTAACAACATCTTCTTCATTCTTAATTTGAACTCACTTTTTTTATTTCATTCGTATTTCATTGTTAAAACGATTATATTTTTGGAGAATATATTTTTTAACTAAATAGTAACAACTATGTGACATTTGGTCACTTTAATATATAGAATTGATATCGCATTAGAAAATAATTATTTTTTTGGGTTATCATTGTTTCTTTTTCTTTTTTCATTAAATTATTATAAATTCCTTTTATATATGCATCATAATTATTTATCTACTATTGTTTGAATATTGCCTAATATATGAGACGTCTTTTCTTTTGTGGGCAAGTTTTAGTAGATAAATGGACCAACTTTTTTATTTATCTTAATTTAATAAAAATTATATTATCTTCTTGCTAATGACATACGATATGTGAAAAGTGCATGTAAAAAGTTTGGTCAATTGTTATTTTAAGTTCAATTAAACATAAATAAGCAATAAAAATGTTCAATTTTAAAAGTAGTAAAAATTTCATAACAACATAATTATTATTTTTTTGAGTTATTATTGTTTCTTTTATTTTTTCCTTTTAAATCACTTTAAATTCCTGTTGTTTTCATAATATAATTATTTATTTACTATTTTCTTGTCAAACTTCTCTAATATCTATAACATCTATTTTTATGGGAAAATTTTATGGACCATCTTTTTAATTTATTAATGTAATGAATATTTTATTATAGTATACTAATAAAATATAAGATATCCAAAAAGTTATTTTTTAAAATAAAATAGCATTGCATTAGTTAAACTATAAATGGACATTTAAGTAGCTAATTAATTCTACGTTGCATTACACATGGCATCCTAAGTGGCATGACACATGGCACTCATACATTGATTCCATCCAACTTTTTATATATATATATATATATATATATATATATATATATATATATATATATATATATGATATGATATGATATGATGATATGATATACGATTGGAATGAAAGTTGGTTAACCTTCATTCTCTTCCCCTCCCCTCCCCTCTCCCCTCCCAATCTAAACAGATTTTAAGTGATATCTGATTCTTGATATCATCAAGAACATCTCTTTAAACTTCCCTAAATATACGCCTCATATGAGCTGTAATTGAACCGTACGATCATGGTTGACGGTAATGTCGCAAATCGTCCCCCTTTTTGTACAAAACGACAGCCGTAAAGAAATTTCTTTCAAAGATGATAAAAATGACAAGGAAGCTCAATATGGGAAAGGGAAAAAAAGGTATACGTTAAAAATTTGAGATGAAAGATACAAAGAAAATTTGAGACAGAGAAAATAAGTGCAAATTTAATCTGATAAAAGAAAGAGAAAGGTCAAAATAAATAAAGAAAAACAACTCAATAACACTGTAAATAGCGATAGAGCATATTGTCACAAGGATGGCGTTAACCTAGAAGGACAATGAGTTAAAATCTAACTAGAATAATAATTGTAATATGTGGACATTAAGTCAAACTTCTATAGATATTTATGGTGATGACAAAGGTCTAAAATATCATCTTTGAATAGCATTCTTATGCATCAGTTCACCAGGAGAGGCTTTCAAGACAAGTGAGGGGCACATGCAGCATGGAATGTGTGGAATCCCGATCTTGTGTGAAATCAAAGATTATTAGGAGAGTGCAGTGAAAATCTGTACTGGATCATTGGCCTTTGTTTCCTACTTTGCATACGCTAGGCTACGCCACGTTAATTGGCCTCACCCTC
>JAKOGI010004262.1:17500-30117 GCA_029747015.1 Carnegiea gigantea
GTACATTCTCAACCAGACAATCATGTATAGCCAATTTGCCTATAACATTCCTCCAAACCCTCTTTTGTGAACACTGCGTAACTTACTCCCCGTTCCATTGACCCTAATACAAATCAGTACTAAGAAAACATTGCAATTGGAGAAAGTAAAGCACAATCTAGTCATGAGAGCACTCAAACAAAGACTTGGATTGAGCCAGATGGTAATGGGTAAGTCTTCAATTGTTATATGTTATCCTTATTTACATACATATGTTGGTACTTGCATCATACCAAGTCAATAACATAAAAATTAGCTATGTTCGCACGAGTCTGTTGCAAGACTAAACGAACGTATTAAAAAAACAGCATGGGTTGTGCTGTTTGCTTTTGCTAGATGGTGTCATAATTCTACAGGTTGGACGTATACCCAAACTAAGACTTTGGAATTGCTCAGTCCATCTTGAATGTGAACTTAACCAAGGTGTCGATGCTCTATCAAGGAGGTATCTACTTTTGTTTCAATTAGATGCTTGTGTACTTGGTTTTGAGCATCTAAAAACTTTGCATGCTGAAGATGAAGACCTTGGGGAGTTGTATACTAATTCTTCAAATCACCCCAAAGGAGATTTTTTGATTCAAGAAGAGTTCTTATTCAAGGGTACATGGCTGTGTCTACCAAGGTGTAGCACAAGGGAGCTTCTAATCAGGGAAGTGCATGGAGGTTCTTTAGCTAGTCACTATGATGAAAACAAGACACTCATTATGCTAAGGGAGCATTACTACTAGCCAGGTATGCAAAAGGACGTTCAAGACATTTTGAAGAGGTATGGGACATGTCAAGTGGTCAAAAGTCACCCCTTACCCCACGACCTATACACACCATTGCGTATTCTCACTTCTCCTTGGGTTGATGTAAGCATGGACTTCATTCTTGGATTGCCTAACATCCAAAGGAACAAAGATTCTATCTTTGTTATAGTAGATAGGTTCTCTAAAATATCTCATTTCATTCTATGAAACAAGACTAATGATGCTACACATATTATTGAGTTATATTTCAGGTGTAGGCTAGGTTATATGGTATACCTAGATCAATTATTTCTGATCGGGATACTAAGTTTCTAAGCCATTTTTGGATTGTATCATGGAAAAAGCTAGGTACTAAACTCAAGTATAGTACTACTTGTCATCCATAAACTGATGAGCAAACTAAGGTTACTAATCGAACCCTAAGAACACTTCTAAGGGCTTTGATTAAACCTCATGCCAAAGCTTGGGATTTACTTTTACCCTATGTAGAGTTTTCTTACAACAGGGCTCCAAGCAAGGCTACTGGTCTATCACCATTCAAGGTGGTCTATAGGATTGATCCTATTAGTTCACTTAATCTCACTCCAAGGCCATTAGAACAAAAGTCAAGTGTAGATGCAGCAGCAAAGGTGGAAGAAATCCAAAAGATACTTGAATTGGTAAGGAGCAAAATAGAGAAGACCAATGCATCATATCAAGCTCAATCCAACAAACACAAGAAGAAAGTGGTATTTCAACCTGGAGACCTCGTGTTGGACACACTTAAGGAAAGAGAGATTTCCATCAAAGAGGACGAACAAGCTTATGCCAAGGGCTGATGGTCTTAGAGCTGTAAAACGTTCTGCATGCCAAAGCACTGCTAGAGGCCATAGCCCAGGCCGCATGCGCACGGCCACGCGACGCGAGTGGACGAAAGCCCCTGCCCGAAGGGTCCACCCTACACCCTAAGGGGGCATCGAGTGGAGGATCATCTCGTTAGGGTCCCAGCTCTCTTCACGAGGCATGCAACACAAAAACCGTCATCTGCCCAGGGCTTGCCCGCCCCTGGATCATCCCCTAAAGAGGATCATGCGTGGACGGTTCACCGCTCGAGTAGGGAGCCCGCCAACACAAACGAACCGAACGTAACTCACCCGCCCCCATGTGTCCCCGCCGAGATGCACCCCGCATCTCCGCCCGACTATGGCACATAGACGGACAGAAATAGCAAGGTGAAGCCCGACGAGCACCGCTATATGCGAAGAGTAATCATAGCCAACCGACATATGGACTTGAGGAATGAAGGGGCGGCAAATGGGGGAGATGGGTTGTCAAGGTGCTTTGAAGTGGAGGGCTGTCAGGCTGCTTTCAAGTGGAGTGGGCCGAGAACGAGAAGTAAGTTGGTGCGAACAAGGGGCTTTCGGGTGGATCCCGGAGGAAATCGGGTTGGATTTTGAGGAGGAGGGGTCACCCCTGCCCCTTGGCACGACGGTATTCCCGCCGGCAAAATCCCGATACAAAGGGCATTCCCCGCCCTACGGGCCTTATGTCACGCCCTCGGAAGTGCTCCTCGGGAAGGGCCTCCCACTCCGTTCGTGTACTTTGGCCTCACGGGCACGAGGGGCTTACAAGCTCAAGCATCTAGGCCCTCACTCACTGATCATCGGCTTCCACTACTGAAGCGATCAACCCCGCCGTCGTCACACGGATCGGCTCCTCAAGACTAGCCTTCGACCCCGTTCGTGTACTACGGCCTCACAGGCGCGAGGGGCTTACAAGCTTAAGCATCTAGGCCCTCACTCACCGATCATCGCCTTCCACTACCGAGGCATCCACCCCATCCCGCATCGCCTCACCTGTCACCTCACTTGCGACAGTCAACCCGCACCTGGAAGGCAACACGCCTCTGCGTAAATCCCACAGCCAGTGCGTCCGCCGTCCACCTCAGGACGAGGGAAGGGTTGCCAGGGTGCTTTCAAGTGGAGTGGGCTGAGAACCGGAAGTAAGTTGGTATGAACAAGGGGTTTTCAGAAAGGGAAGTAAGTTGGTGTGAACAAGGGGTTTTCGGGTGGATCTCGAACGAAATCGGGTTGGATTTTGAGGAGGAGAGGTGACCCCCCACCCCTCAGCACGACGGCATTCCCACCGGTAAAATCCTAATGCAAAGGGCAATCCCCGACCAGCGAAGGCCTCATGTTGCGCCCTTGGAAGTGCTTCTCGGGAAAGGCGCGACATGAATTATTATATCATATAAATACATAGATTCATTATAAATTACGTAAGAATCGAATATTCTTTTAAGAATGTAATTAATATTGAAAGACAATTTTTTTAAAAACATATTGCTAATCATAAATTAATAATTTTACTACCAAATCTTATATCCAATATATTCTCATATCTAATATTTACCCTATCTCTTGATTAAAAGACAATAAAATATCCTATCTCATTCTCATCCTAACGACTCACTAATAACAAAAATTATTTTGTTGTACATAACTCAAACCCTATCATTTACTCTACTAGTGATAAATGAGAATTGTATATTTGTACAGAATCTAATCGCCATCTTTTACGTTTTACCCTATCATCTCTCTCGCTCTCTTCTCTTTCGGCTGTCGCTTGCAAAATAGAGCTGCAAACTTAACTCTCCCTTTCCATCCCTCCCCCTCTCTCTTTTTGTCGCTTGTTCTAGTCAATCCTCCGCCAACTATACGATCCCCTATGTACTCCTCTGTTATATTTGATGCTGTCGGTTCTTTTAGTATTCATGCTAAGAATGTACCAAATGCTATTTCCTAAATTTACTTCTAATTTCCTAACAATTACCCAAAAATATGATCTCTCAATAGACATCGTTGATAAGCATCTATTTAATGTGTATACGAGCACTGTGGTTCTATAGAGGTAAATGATTTGAACTATGTTATACAATTAGTTTATAAATGGTATAAAAGCATTTTCCAAATGTGTAAATAAGTATTTTAGAATTTTCATATATGCATTCTAGTTGTTTGTAAAATAGATTTGAGAAGACAAAATAATAAATAATTACTATAACATGCATATTCACACCAAACAAATGCTTATCTAAACAACAAACAATTGTTTTCCGATTTATGAAACAAATGTTCATTTTGACGTATGACTATTTAAAAGTAGCTTCATTTATGAGCTTAAATACTCTAACCAAATGCTTACTACAAACAAACAAAATCCTTATGTGAATGTTTATCTACATACCAAATTAATGGCTAGCTGCCACCTATATGTCAACTATAATGCTTACCTTTATAACAGTGTAGTTAATTTATAGACATTGATAATAAACATCTATGCTATGTAGATAATAATTTTGGTTTTTGGAAGATAAACATTTTGATCAATTGTGTTACATGAATAGTTCATAGATATTATGTGAGCATTTTTAATTTGTATTAGTAAGCATATTTTCATTTACATATAAACTTTTTAATTATTTTTAAAATAGAACTGAGAAGACTAATAATATACTTGCTATAACATGAATATCCATACCAAGTAAATACTTTATCTAAATATCAAACAATTATTTTTTGATTTATGAAATAAATGCTTATTTTGATATATAACCATTTGAAACCGACTTCACAGGTAAGCCAAAACACATTAACTAAAACACTTATGTGAAAAAAACCAAATCGATTGTCTACATACCAAGCAAATGGTCATTGGCATCTACATATCAACTATAATGCTTACGTTTATAACTAAGATAGTTAAATCCTATAAAAAAAAATGTAACAATGTTTAGAATGTTGAAGTTAAATATTATAAATTGTTAATAACTACATCAATAACGAAGATTATTCATAATATTTTTTATATTGTACTACCTATTCACAACTGCAATTTTACGTTCAGCTGGATGAACTCAGTTAAATATAAAATTCAAGCTCGTTTAAAACAACTTCAATTCCATATACTCAAATTCATTGAGAGAAAGACAGAGAATGAGGGAAAAGGAAAGGATATAGTTGCAGGGTTTTTTTCAGCAAGGAGGAGACAAGATGGAAGAAAGAGAACAAACGTTAAAGCCACCAAGACTAGGGAATCACTCAATAATTAGGTGCTCAAAGCTAATGACTGAAGATATCATAGCACTTAACCACCAGCTTTTTCTATTTGACCTAATGGAAAGACTATGACCGCAATAATTAAGGGGATTCAAGTGGTAAGGAATGATAGAAATTGCAACTCAATTTCCCTTTAAAAAAGGCATATTAATGACATTATAAAGATAATTTTACAAAATAAAAACAACAAGAAATAGAACAACTTGAACGAGTAAAGAATACAAAGAAAAGGCCATACATGAAAATCACAAAAACCACAACATTTTATGGACAAACTGTAGCTGAAACTAAATCCAAGATCACTCAAGAGAGGGAGGTTAAAAGGGACAATCACTCTTGTATTCACAATCTAAGACTTTATCTTCAGTCAAATAGACTCCAGCTTACAAAACAAAAGGAAACCAGACAATAGAAGAGATCCATTTCCAAAAATCAATTACATACGACACAATAATCTTAAAAAATCAGATGAACTATAACATAAAATAATCAGACTCATAATAGGAAACAAAGGAGGTGTAAAGTGAGATCTTTCTAACATTCTATTCGTACTACCCAAAATTTTAAAAAAAGAGAAGAAAAAAGAATCCATTAGGTAACAAATATGGATAATTGTCATTGCAATAGTGCCTGAAAGACATTAAAAATGTTATCTCTAGGATCTACCATGAATATGAAATAACATTTTACATCTAAAATGAATTTCATAACCTTTTTGGATGCTAATAGTACTTAACAATTGCTATTATAACTTCATTATGATCTATGCAAGTTATGTATATTATAATATCAATTTGCGGACACTAAAAAAATGTCTTCTTTTTATAAAATGTCTGCTGATGATAAACCAATTATATAAGACTTAGAGACCCTGAATATTGAAATAAAGGGTCTTAAAACATGCCAACATGCCTTAATCCACACATTCAAACCTAAAGATGCCCATAAAAGGCTAATTGAGCCTAAAAAGCCCAAATAGGCTCAAATGGACTGTGTTTGACGTCCAATTGAGATTCATGTTGTATTTCACACCATTTTAGGGTGTGTAAAATTATTGAGTTTATACATTAATAGTATTCATTGAATAAGGTTTTTAATGACATATTATGCTTCAAAATTCAATAAGCCATGGATACGATATAAGCTGATTACTGAGACGTGCACTAAAAATGACACATGTTTGCCATTTTAATTATATTGTTTTCCACACTCATTCACAAATTATGAAATCAATGTCATTAGAAGTTACAATAATATTTCAAAAAAAAAGAGAATCACTTACAATAGAGGTCAGACATGAAAGTTATGGTTAAAACAAATTGGACTGTCCGCAACTCAACCCAGAACACATATTAGTTTCTACCTAGTGAACCCGACTCGACTCCTCATTTATGACCTATCTTCCAGAAACTCTAGCCACTGAATCAAACTAGAGGAAGACCCCAGACCACGTGGTACTAACTCATGAGAAACTATAAGAAACCTTTGTTTCCTGTTGCCATAAATTCAGCCATTCACCTAGCCTTTGAACATGCACCAGAACCTTGAAAACTCATGGATAATGCTGAGAGATTCATATAACCCAACAAAACTTCTCCAATTTCTCCTCAAAACTCTTTAAGGGACAATGTAGGCATGGGATTCTCAATCCTCAGGTTCTCTATGTCACTCAATCAGGTAACTTGAGGACCTAATTTTTTAAACCTACCTTTCTTCTTTTCCCTTTCCTTATTTCTTTTGTTTAACTTTATTTAATTTCAAAGATGTAGTCTTTAGTAATTCAGTTGCTTCTGTTGTAAATATGTAAATCATCTTTTGTTTTTTGTTTTCTAATTAACGTCTTAATTTTCCATTCTTGTACTTAATATGCTACATGCATGTCTTTTTTTAAGGTAACAATTTTACTTTTTGATTTGATTAGTAGAGGCTGGCAATGATGAGGGCCAACATTAGGGTGCACTCCATCTTGATGCCATATCTTTGCCGCCGAATCTAGATCTCTTAGTTGAAGCCAACAGCGTTACATAATCCTCATACTAGGGACCCCTTTTTAAAAACCTACTTTTCCTGGACTAAAGTCCCTTTCGATTGTTGCTTCGGTGTAAGGGTTAGTTGAAGAAAAAAAATTATTTTTTGTTAGCCCTTTCACAAAACTAGCTAGTAACTCTGTTCATATTAATTTTCTTAAAATTAAGGGGAAAAAAACTAGTTTTCGATCCAAGGCAGAACATGGATAGGTGGCCTCCCCATTCCTGGGCCATGAACTCGTCTGTATTCATGGCCATGAACCTGACCGTGTACTGGGTTAGGAGGGCCATGAATCTATCGTGTTCCTGCATTGTTTTGACTTCCTGTTCGTTTTTTTCTTATTTTAATTCAAATCAGATTTCAAAGTTATATAAAAGCACACCTGGCAAATGGGTCTAAACATTCATAGGGGGTCGCACTTAGGCCTTAGGTCGTGGCCCTTCCAGTGGCAACTCCAGTGAGAGACTTTGTAAGAGAGTGAGATTCAAAAGTCAAATAAGAAAATACTTTTAGTTACACTTGTATTATGCATCCTGCATTATAGGTGCTATCTTGCTGGGGCTAACAATGCCTTTAGGTTTAACCCCATTACCCCCATCTTGGGGAAATAATTGGTCACTCAGTGGATCCCTTAGACTTTCAATTAAGCAGGCGACTGTTTTGCCCACTCATGGCACACTTTCCTTAGTCCACTTAATTTATGGGAAAGCAACCAAACATTTTAATCTTTCCATGTACCCCATTGAGAATGAACCATTCAGGTCATGAGTTGACTATTGTAAGCCTTATCTAAACCATTTATAACTTAGAACTTTCGATTAGGTTAGAATTCATGTGCATACATGATTTTGTGAATGCTAGTGATTGTCCAAAATTAACCTCTACTCGGACAATGCATTGACGTTTTATGGTTCATAAAGTTATCGATGTGTCTAGGGGCCCAGGATAGAAAAATATTAGTTTGACCCAAGTTGAGTGTGTGATCAGGTTTAGACCTCTCATGTTAGGTGGAGTGCAAGTGTTTTGGTTTTGTATTAGTAGTATACCAGTAGAAATTATCTAGTTTCTAGTCTTTGCAAGCACCATAATATGAGGTTCAATATCATTAGTCTGCATACAAGTCACTTTAAGTCATGAGCTTGAAAATCTCAATGACATGATTAGGAAAGTCTAAAGCCCATTGTCGATCAGAACATATCAATTGTAAGCTACCTAGGCCTAAAGGGTTATATATGATTCAGCCTCATCATGCATAGTTCATGAGTCTATTTAGACCCAAAGTCTATAATGTAGCCCAATAGGCCATTAAAGCCCTAGTCTATTTTAGGTTGCATCCAATCATGCATCATATTCATAGTAAATAAGTGCAAGTAAGACCTAGATATTTGATTCATGTATAAGTCCATAGTCCATAAATCATACATTTATTCCCTAGGTCTAGGATCCATACATGAATCCACTTAGATCCATCTATATATCTAACCTAGCCCATTCTAGGTAAACCAAAACAAAGTCATGCTTAAGCCCAATATAAGTCTATGATTCATCTGAGATTGACTTAGATCGAGCTTAGTCCCATAGGTTAGCTTTCAAATCCAACTTAGGACCCAGTCTAAGGTAAGGCCTAATTTCATCTAAAACTAGCTGCGTGAATCCAACGTCATAGCCCTATCCCTTCTAGCCTATCCTAAACCTTCGACCTCACCAAGTGATCCTTCCCTTTTGACTTGGCATTTCCTACAGCGTATACCTAAGACCATTAACCTTTCCCTTCCATTGCCCACCTCTATGACATTTTACCTTTCAAACTATCACTTTATTACCCAAGGTAGGACAAATGAGAGAGATAATGCTTAGATACAGGCTCATATAGATTACTTATAATGGAAAACCTAAATGCAAGTCAATAATGGGACATCTCAAGGAAGTGTTCATAAAATTTTATGAGCATAAAACTCTAGTTATGGATCTTAGACAAATAGTTAAGAAGCCTAAGCCTAAAGACTCCTTTGGGTCATTTAGGGATTTTCTTCAAATTGTAAAGAAAGAAGAAAAAAAGGGTTACTTTAGGTCAACTTAAATGGGCTCACCTTAGGGTTATCTTTAACACTAGACCTAGGATCTGAGAATGAAGCTTACATAATCATTTAGAAAAGGTTTTCCCATTCATCGAAGATACTGTGATAAGAGACTAAACATATTAGTAATCCCTTTAATGTTAGTGATGCGAAGTAAACCATGAGGCCTAACCTCCTAGTCAACATCAAGGCTTGGATTCAACTTGGGTCTTTAATCACCTATGAGGGTGATACCCAAGTACTTGGCTCTCTAAAGCCCTTGTTGATTTGGAAGCCTTGCGAGACCCTAAAGTAAGCTTAGGCAAGGTGACATGGCACTTAGTAGCCTAAATAAGGAGCCTAGCTATTTTATCTCTAAGTTATGTTATTTTATTTTGCTTTCTTGTTCTGGATAGAACTTATGGCTTGAATTCTAGCTCATTTTTGGCTGGGTAAATGGGATCCATTTTGGGTGAATTTTTCATGTATAGATAGCCCTGGATGTCTATTTTCCAACAAGCCTAAGGTCATCATCAAATTCTAAGAATCGAGCAAGTTATGGGGTTTTAACCGAGTCATGATCAGTGCAGGTCTAGAGGGGCACGTTTTTACTCAAGGAATTATTTGGGTCATCAAATGGGAGAATTAGGGCCCAAGCTTAGTGGGTAGCTGATAGGCTCTTCTAGAAAGCTCCCATAAAAATCTCCACCTTAATCTCCTCCCTTTGGATAGGTGAATGACATTACCATTGAGAAGAAATGTGCAGCCAAATTCCACCACACCATTATCCCCTAGGGGTCCCCCTTTAATTGTACAAGTAGCATGAATATCATTAGATAAAATCCTTGTAATGCTATTGGCTAGCACTAAGCTTGGGGTAGGGGGTATCTTGCTATTTAATTCCCTATCTCTTGTACCACATTCAACTTTGATGATTATGAATGAATGAAAAGGCTAGAAGTCATTTTCTCTCTCAAAATCTCTTGATCTTTATCTCTTGTTAGGGTGGTGATTTAGAGTTATCCCTTTATACTAATCCTTGGTGCTTAGGCTATAGGGGATTAATTAATGGGTTATTTATCTTGGTGTTCTTGTAAGAATCAAAGAGTTTTCTCTTAATTTGGGATCGCCTCCATTTGGGTGTTTTAGAGGTGTTCATCTTATTGGTCTTCATTGGATGATTAAACCTTTATTTGGCCAAATGGTTTTCTTCTTCTAGATCTGCTTCAGTTGGTATCAGAGCACAAGGATCCTTCAAGGATAAGCATCAAATCCTCACACTTTGTGATTGAAATTTGTTGTTTGAGTTCTTGCTTTTTTATTTTGAGATTTGGGTACGCTCTACTCCACCTTCTTCTCTTATTCTCCTCAAAGAGCCCAAGTACTCTTTCATGCTTTCTTTTTAATCCAAAACCCTAAAAACTGACATTTGATTTCTTTACAGAACTCCTTTTTTAGTCCATAAAGAACCCCCAAAATAGCCTAAGCACAATCCCCAATCAAAACGCAACCCAAAAACTCAACCAAAAAGCTACGCCAAACCAGAAATTTGGCACTGCATGGCCGTGGCCCCTGGCGCGACCGTGCCACTCTGTTGCCCAGAAAATTTTTCTCCAGTGATTTGGCACGACTAGCCCATGTTGCATAGCACGACCGTGCCCCCTATTTTGGCTCATGCTTCCCCTAGCACGACCCGCCACCTTTTTGTCAAGCACTTAATCTTCTTCCTTCTCTTGTCTACCTTTAACCATGTCCAATGATACGGAACCTTCTCAACCTAGAGGCATCTCTCTAGAGTTAGCCCATGAAACAAGGGGAGACAAGGCCATAATTGACCTTCAAGAACAAGTAAGAAATCTCACCAGCTAAAGCTAGTAAAGGGATTCGAACGACGAGGTCCCTAACCTAGGGAGCTTGATGTGAACCTCATTGACATTGCCTACTCATCTTCTTATAAGGACCATGAGGATAGAGGTAATTGGGATAGAGGTCATCCTAGAGATGATCCTAGTGACCGTAATGTTGAGGCACCGGAGTTTGATAGCAACCTCAAACCGGAAAACTATATTGATTGGGTGCAAGCTATTGAGAGCATTATTGAACACAAGAAGTGCAATGATGAAAAAGGCTTCAAGTTGGTTATTCTCAAGTTAAAGGGGTATGCCTCCTTGTGGTATAAGGCCGTGAAGAAGAATAGAGCAAGCGAAACTAAGTCTAAGATCAAGACTTAGTCCAAACTCAAGAAGAGGTTCTTACCTCCCTCATACAAGCAAGAGCTCTATCTGAGGATTACCACCCTTAGCCAAGAAAATCTCCGAGTGGAGGAATACATTCGAGAATTTGAGCAGCTCCATATGAGAGTTGGCTTGAATGAAGACAATGAGCTTACTATTGCCAGGTTCAGCAAAGGACTTTCTCCTGGCATAGCTCATAAGGTGGAACTTCAACCCTACTCGTCCTTCAATGACGTTTGCCACCTAGCCATCAAGATCGAGAAATAACTTAAGGGTAGAAAGCCTTTCGCAATGCCTTCCCCTCATCGACTCTAAAGCACACCTAGGAGTTTCCCTTCCTACAATAAAGGTGACACTACTCCGCCTATTAAGGCCTTAGATAAGGGTAAAGGGATTGCTATTGAACCTTCCAAGAGGTTGGAGGGAAAGCAGTGCTTCAAATGCCATGGTTATGGACACTTCCAAGCAGATTGTCCTAATCAAAAGACCCTCTCTATTAGAGGGGTGGAAGAGATCGAAGCTCTAGAGGAAGGAACTAGAAAAGAAGAGTTTGAAGAGGAATTCATTCATAATCATCAAAGCTGAATGTAATACAAGAGATGGGGAACTGAATAACAAGATACCCCCTTTCCCAAGCTTAGTACTAGTCAATAGCATTACAAGAATTTTGTCCAATGATATTTAAGCTAATTACACAATTAAAAGGGGACCACTAGGGAATAATAGTATGCTGAAATTTGGCTGCACATTACCTCCCATTGGTGATGTCATTCACCTATCCAAATGGAGGACATTAGGGTAGGGATTTTTATAGGAACCTTATAGAGGAGTCTAGCTGCTACCACCAAAATTGAACCCTTAATTCTCCCATTTGATGGCCCAAATAAATCCTTAAGTAAAAACATGCACCTCCAAACCTGCACTGACCATGGCTCGGTTCAAATCCCATAACTTGCTCGATTCTTGGACATTGATGATGATCTTGGGCTTGTTGGAAAGTAGACATCCGGAGCTATCCATTCATACAAAATTGACCCAAAATAGAGCTCATTTACTTAGCAAAAAATAAGCTAGAAGTCAGGCTATACGTTCTGCCCAGAACAAGGGAGTGAATTAAAATAGGGTGACTTGGAGATAAAATAGCTAGACTCCTTTTGTAGGCCACTAAGTGCCATGCCACCTTATCTAAGCACACTTTGGGATCCCTCAAGGCTCCCAAACCTACAAGGATTTTGGAGAGCCAAGTACTTGGGTGCCACCCGTATAGGTGATTGAAGACCCAAGTTGAATCCAAGCCTTGATGTTGATGTGGCGGCTAGGTCTAATGGTTTGCTCCGCATCATATGTATGTATGTATGTATGTATGTATGTATGTACGTATATATATATATATATATGTATGTATATATA